>VZTD01002597.1:5332267-5409767 GCA_013397725.1 Rhagologus leucostigma
AAGGAAAGGAAAGGAGAAGATTTTGGGAATCAGATTTCTGGCATTATTATATGTATAAAATGTATAATCATTTTAGGCACCACAGTTGGCAGCAATAAGTTGATTTTTTCTGGATACCCTCAGTCTAATAGGTAACTTGTTGAGAAATTGCAACTCAAATTCTGATTTTGTCAGAATGTTCTGAAGTTATGCTCAGAATTCTTTAAAATTGAGAGTTTATTTCCGGCTTGATCTGTGCAGTTCTACAAGTTTGGGAGAGAGCTGTTCTTTTGTATTTTATGCTGAAATTCATTCTAAATAAATTGCATCATTATTACCTATTGACTGTGGTGAAGGAAAAAACATTTTAAGAAAATATGTTTCAATGACAGAAGCAAAATAAACAGTGGTACATATAACTGGTAAATCATTAAATAAGAAGTCCATGCTTTTATCTGGCTCTTCAAACACATTTTAGGCACTTCAACAAGATTAGAAAAACACTTTTATGCCGAAAAAACCCTCCTTTAATCACTTCTCTTCTAAGAAGATACCTTCATGAAAAGAGGAGAATTAACCTCTTTGCTGCCACTACCCCTTTTACCACAAAAAAGCGCGCATTTGTAACATTTCTAATCCATTTGGTTCTGTCAGAAGGAAACAGCTATTTTTCAGAAGCATTAATCATGTGGGAAGATATTTTCAAGCACGTATCTTGCTGGGAAATTATTAGTAAACACTAGACCATCATTAGTCTATTCTAATGGAACAGCAAGAGCCCCAGATTTCCCAAGTGCCAGAGACAAGACTAGTCGATCATGTTCTTTATGGTCCAAGACTACTTTTTTTTGTAGTTTTATTTGCCATATTGCATTACACAGATGGAAAAAAAAAAAACCCACTCAAAACCTTCTAGTTGTAACAATTTAGAAGGTAAATGAAAACCAACAAGCAGAGGGGTGAATAAAAGAGTCACCAACCAATGCGTGCATCCCACTGAAGCAGGTACAAAATGGCTGCTGCAGTGTAAGATGACAAAATAATGAAATCGTGGTCAAAAATAAGGAAGCAGTACTACATATATATGCATATATATATATATATATATACAAACACATTGCATGATTGAGCTCAACTCCGAAGACAGAATTTTCTCCACGAATCCTTCTGCAAATACATCCTACAATACAACAAAGTAATGAGATCATACAGCTTTTGGGTAGTTTTACTGGGACTCTCTTCAGGACCAGTGGAAAGCCTGAAAGTCAAGCAGAGGGAAAACCCTTTCACAGCCTGGATCCCACTGCGTCATTCCCCAGCCTTAAGCCTGGCCAAGGCCAACCTCCTGCAGAAGGAAAATTCAGCTGTTGTACTGCCTCTTTACATTCCTCAGTGGAAAAGGGGTGGTACTAAGGGGGGAAGATGACTTCCTATTTCAGCACAGAGAATCTTTTTACCACCTCTACTGCTTCCGCCAGGCAGTCTTAATGTGTTCTTAGAAGATAAAGTACCTGTGTCTCTTATATCTTATTTTTTGAGGTCTTGTTTGTGAAACTGGTATGGGTAAATTAAATAGTGACCTCAGGACTATACCGCGTCTTTTCTGAAAGGCAAAAGCTATTTCAAATTTTTCTCATCTTTTTCAAACTACTCTTGCTTTTCTTGATCCCAAAATGCAGTGGAGTGAAACTCTGTTTTAGTCTGTTCAGCCCTATCAGCACTGCCTTCACATCCCAGCAGGTATCCTGCTCATTTTGGGGTTTCTCCAGACAGTAGGTAAACTTCTGGACACCTGTCTGTCTTAACAAAGGTGTTCTTTTGATGTCTGCCTTTAGGAACCTTAAACTTTGGGTCCTTCTATTATTTTGCCAACAAGTCAAGACATTGCTGTCAAGGGAGATATTATTGTGGAAATGACAGAATATGTTCAAGGGCAGTGAATAAGTTCCCTTTCAATAAAAGCACACATTATGTCCAAGAACAGTCAAAAGGGTTAAAATACAATCTTTCCAGATAAGTTTCTATCCATATGAGGCTCAAAAAGTCAAAAGATTTGAAAGCTATTAGTACTTCTGTAGATCATCCTCTTCCAGACACTCTTTTTTTTCTCTTTTTTTTTTTTCCTCCTTTAACTGACAGGTTGCAGTTAAAAATTAAAGCAAAAAGAGGCCTTCTCTTTCCTACATACTTTTAATGGAACTGAAGCCAAAATAAGTCAGACTAAATTATGGGAGTAAATGACCTCCTGGGAAGTATAATACCAAATTCTGAAGAACTGTAAAGAGTTTCCTTTGATCTTTTTAGCTTCACAGCCTGAAATTCAAAATCTGTATTTAATTTTAGATTGCATATGCCAGCTTTTAAGTTTCCTTTCTAACATGATATATCATTTTAAATGATAGGACACCTTTAACTTGTATTTCTTGAAAATGCTGACTATCCTTTCTTTATTCTTTTACACTATAAAAACAGATATAAATATTACTAATTGCAAAAATAATTTGAGGTTGGGTGCTATAATGGGTAAACCATTGACCTTCACTTAAGAGACTGTGCATTCAAGCTCAACCTGAGTTTCTAAGTGAAATGACTTTGATCTGAGGCACAAGTAACTCCAGTTTAATGCCCTACAGGATATAGATCTAGAAAAAAGGACAAGCTGAGCACTTAACTATATATTCCTGTTACAATTTAGGAGCTAGACAAAGGATGATATTTTTCAAATGTAGTAGAAAAGGCCTATTTCTTTCTATGGCCACACAGTCACATTGCAAGAAGTGTATTCCTCAATCAGAAATCTCAGAAGGCACAACAAGCTGTATTAGCTCTTGGCTGGAGAATTTCCTGACCTCTGCACTTGAGCACAGACTTTAGATACAGGCAGCTGGAATAATCTCCCTCCTGAGTCCAGAAGAGAGCCACAAAAGTCTTTATGCCTTATGCATTATGAAAGAAGCCACCTTTTTGAGGAAAAGTAAGTTGTATCAGGTTGGCTGGAAACACAACATGAAAGAGCAGCTGCTAACCATTGGACTTACACCGGCAAAGCTCTAGGAAACGTGCTTACACACAGTGCTTTGTTATGTGTCTGTCTCATGATCAGCCAAACAAAGATATAAATACAGTCCAGAATTTTGCAATATAATAGCATTCTGAATTAAATCCTGGGGGAATAATTTGTAATGCATAATTTATCTGCTGAATTCAGTTTCTCCTATTAACAAAATATCCATAAACTAGTCATGATTGCCTCACACGTTACTTTTAAGAGAAGCAACTGATAAAAGTTCTCTCCAAATATTTGGAGCTATTTCAGCTTTATAGAGGTAGTTCTAACTGACTGGCTAATTTTGTTTCACTTTCCTGATTATGAAAACCAGCCAGTCAACCAAGACACCTGTGCCTCAAAGCATTTCCTATATGGAAATACCTGGTGCAGGTACACAAACACAATAAAAAGCTCTGCATTTTTCTGCTGTTTTGAAAGGGTGGTGTCTTTCTGGCTGTGCAAAAGAAATGGTCTTGAAGCAAGAGGCTGAACTTTCTGGGGTCAATCACAGCAGAATTTAATCCAACTCTTGCTTCTTATCACAGCCTACCCCAGACAGCAGTTACTGTTACCTTCCTTCTTCTTTCTAGTAAATTGCTGACAAATCATCTGGCTTGTCTATGAAAAATAGAAGAGATCAAATATATACAAAATAATTTTGAAATTGTATAACCTCAGAGAAAAATAGAAATGGTAACATTGGAACAGAACAATGGACTTAGTCAGTGTAGAACTGGGTTGTGCATAAGCCCTTTCGCTCACTGACAAGGTAAAACAGATTGACGTGCTTTGAGGCTGTGGCTGCTGATAAGAAATGCCATTTGTAAGCCTTTTACTCCCAGCCAAAGTGAAGCAATTAAAATATTTAGAAGTAGCCTTCTTCTCCCCATCCAACACAAAGCTCATCTGGGCTTTCTTAGTGGTAATCCTACCTGCCACAGTTCTGGAGAGACAGAGACAGACCAGAACCAGCACAATCCTGGAAAACCTCAAGTTGGAGGAGTACAGCTAATAGGCATGTTATCCTCTGTGCTATTGCTGGCTGCCCAACAGGTTCAGAAAGAAATACTGTTGCTTTTGGTTTATCTGTTTTCATGGATATGATAGTCTTTTTGTTCATTTCTGCTCGCTACAACACCTTGTTTTTTCTCAAAGTTATAACAATAGAAACAAGTTATATGGAAAAATTAAGTTAGGAAGACATTTGAAAACAGTATTGACAATTCAAAACTAGCTGTTCTCAAAAGGCCAGAGTGCCAATAATCACTTGAATCCTTCTAGACTAACAACAAATTGTTAAACTTTCTCAAAGTTTGGCATATTCAGGTCTCAGTTTTACCTTACCTTGCCTCTGAAATGAATACCAAAATGTATTCATTTAAGATTCCTTGTTTCTGCTGTTGCAATATTAGCCATCATTGACAAAAATATTTACTCCAGCAGAAGCCAATTTATGTTTGTTAATATTCTATCTATGATTGTAAATGTTCTTCCTAAAAAGCAAACAAACAAAAAATTGATTTTTACGGGAGAAATGAAAGAAAGAAACCCCAGAACCAAGGTTGGTTAAGTGGTTGGTTAATTATTAAAGTTATACATTTTTACCTATTAATTCTGTATATGAAGGTTTCATTCCCATGTAAAACTGGGTGCAAATTTATTTTAATTGCGAAAGCACATCTGTCCAACATTCCAGCACATAACTACTTTCATGAGCTTGATGCGTAATTTTTATGACCAGATAACAGAAGGAAACTGAGCTGGAGATCAGAAAAGACTCCCAGTGAAAGTGCAGGTAGTCATTTACAACTTGAGAAGCCAAAGCATTCCAGAAAACGCTGCAGTTTTAAGTGAAAGTAGAGGAGATAGGTAGAGAAAATCCCATTTACATTATCTGAACAAGCTCGCTGCTGAAAGGTAAAGAGATTTTACATATATCTAAATATGTATATAAATATTAGCAAATCAACAGATTTGACACTCACATATCAGTTCCCTACTGTATATACAATTGTCATATACCTCGTACTCAGATGGGGCCTCACACTGAGACTGCACCCTTTTCTCCCAGAGCCATCAAGCTCCAAGGCTGACAGAGAGAGCATAATTTCTCATACTTTGTATCTACGTTCTTAAATAAATAGCTGCTGTGCTTTTAACAACAATAGGAAAACAATAGCAATAATGATCTGCCCTACAGGTGAATTAATGTGTTATCTAAAATACTTGCTTCATTATTTTTACACATAATTATTTTTTGAGCTGTAAAAGACTTTTGACAAGTAGGTAGGTGACAATTCCACAGAGCTACACAATCCTGGAATCTTAGTGGCAACCAAGGAGTCTTTTGCTCTGTATAGCAAAGGCATCAAACACTTCAGTGCTGTAAAGAAACATGAAAGCATATTAACCCCTATTTTTACTCTCGACTATTTCTTCTACATTCCTCCAGTATTTTAAACTAAAGATTGGTAAGTTCCTTCACCAAGAAGCATGTGGAATTTTACAGTTACACAAGCTGATGCAGTGTCAGTCCATGACACTTTCATTATTCTATTTGTTTCTGACCTTGTTCTTGGCTACATGTATGTAAATGAGAAGAAAGTTCTCAAGTTGTCTTGGTTCTCCTCAGAGTGTGACTGCATGTGTTTGTACACACACTGGTGTGATGGGGCTCCTGCCTTGGCTGCAAGAGCTTTTAGGTGCTGAGGTAATGCAAATAATAAAAAATCAGGCTTGGTTTATGTCCTCGTATATGTGAGTGTTTAATAGTATTCAAGAGGCATTACTCTCAGTTGGATGCAGGAATATATAGCATGCCAAATTTGTGATTTGTACTGACTAATACAATGTAAGTAATAGACTGGTTTATTTATTTGCATTTAATTTAAAAGAAAAAGAGTTGTGATCATACTACTTCAAGATTACATCAGGCCATTGTCCCAGAAAAAACCCACACAGGTGTTTATTGAAATGAGTTAAAAGATAGGGTTTGATAAGTTGGAGAGCCATTCTCGCCTTGTACAGCTAATGTATCTCCCGTTACCATTAAATGGTGTTATATGCACATATTAAGGGGAGAATATTAGTGATTAATAACAACCCCATTTTCTGGTGTGCTGAACTCTTAAGTTAGGAAGACCAGTGAGAGCTGCCTAGTTTAGCTCAACGGTACCTTAAATGAACATATGTTTTGTAGCAGATTTTTAAATAAACCCAGTAGATTTGGTGATCATTTCAAAGTCAGTACAGTGTTAGCTTTTGACATACAGCAATGTAGCTAAGTAAAAGGTAAAGGGTGTTTATTTCAATGATGGCAAATAGCGGTGGTTGGTCTGTCTGCAGCTCCAAATTAGGCCATTTGAGCACCCAAAAGCACTGTGGATTTTTTCCATCTTACTGGTTAATGATCTTAACTAGTCATTTGTTCCTGAGAAAAAAAGGAAAAGGATGTGTCTTAGGCTCATAGGAACTTCAATTAGTTGTTAGCAAAAGATTTTATCCTGGTAGCAAAACCAGAAAAAAAATCTTTTAAATTAATTTGAAGATGCCTACATTTAGAGAATGGCATCGCTTTAACAGGGCTATGCAAATGAGTCCAATTTAGCATCTTGTATTCAGCTGGAAACCATTGCTAAATGATCGGGATAGCCAGTCACAGATATTAAAATGAATTATATCTAATCTGAATTTTAGTCACGCTACATTAACTAATAGAAAGTTATTAACATTTCAAGAGAAAAAAAGCTTTTGCCTGCAAAATTAACAGTGGCTGAGATGTGACCTGTGAGCCATGCAGCCTGATCACTGTAATGACAGTGTAATGGCATATTTACATTAAAATCTCTGCAGCTAATATGTGATTCAGAATTGGACGTTAAGTCGAGGATTATTTAGTCTGGCCTGTTGGCCTTTCTCTAAGTAGTTTTTTTTTACTTCAATACAAATCTGAAACTTTTCATTTCATGACTATTTATGTGACTAGTTTCTATGGCTATGTCTCTCCATCTTTACATCAGCTGCTTCATGTGGCCAGCTTACTCTTTCATTTTTCCCTTCCTTTTTCCAATATATTTATCATTTGCTGCGGCCATGTACAACTTCAAGAAACCCACATTAGTTGCAAGCCAGTCAGGAAAAGGGAAATGTTTTTCTACTTCATTTTTACTGCTAATTTCCTTCAAAAGGCAGTATGTTTTCATGTTTTAATTCCTATACTTTTAAAATATACAGCACCCTGGAAAAAATGGATAATTCAAAGCCATCTTTATCTGGATAGAAGAAAACATGTAATTATAAAGCTATTCTTATCCTTAGCAGGCACTGACAACCTGCTGCAATTTCTCCTGCTACCAGTTCATTTCTACCAAAGCAAAGGCTTGAAATTTATGGACCTGAATATGTGGCAATATCCATATCTCTAGCATTTGTTAAATTTGTAGAACACTTCCATATACCAAATTGTTTGGTTCATTATTTAAAAGACACACCAACATTTTAAAAATTGAGAAAATTCAATGAAATTAAGAAGCTGACTGGATAAAAATATAGCTTTCATTTTATAATTACTGTATTATTGATAGAAGTCCAGTCTAAAAATGGGCTTGAGTGGGCTTGTGTTGGTTATTTGTACAAAACAGGACATTTTCAAAAAGGCTCGGACTTCAGATGGACCTTCAATGCTAAGCAAAAAAGCTGTATACATTTTATTAATGTACCTCCTTTTTGTAAATTTAACATTTGATTTAATTTTTGCATTAAATATGTGTTTCCTTGTCATTTTCTATTAATCTATATAAAGATATTAATTTACTGTGGAAGATACTTTCTTTTTGCAATGAAATTTTAAATAAATGCTAAAGCTAAAAGCAGTAAATAATGACTGAAAGCATATACCTTATATATTCCAGAACTATGTATGTATTTGCATACAACAGCAGGCCAGTATAGAAGTGCATAAATTTTATCCAAAACAAGGAATAGAGTTTTCCCATAATTAGGTCTTCAACACGACGGATATTTCTACAAATTTTGCACTTGATGTTCTTTAAACTTTAAAAGAACAAGCAGAGCCTCATGTGACTCAGCCTTTTCGCTGGTTTGTTTTCTCTTTACAAAGGGTGTGTATTGTACTGCTTCTTCAACCTAGACATATGTCAATCACATAATAGTCGTGATATAAATGCCATCTCATCTCCATTCCCCAATTAGAAAAAGAGAATTAATATAGAGACGTTAGTGTGACTGACAAGTATCTATGCAGATAGAGCTCAGTAAACAGATTTGTAATAAACACAGGTGCTTAGTTTACTCCAAATGTACAGCTTCATCATATTTCTGAAATCTTTATTATGATGTATTCATACAATAAATGGTGATTGAAGAAATAACTAGAAATTTGATCTAACACAGTAGTAATCTTAACTTCATTTGATACTTCTGAATCATCTCCTAATATCTGAATTTTCTGTTCAAAACACGCAGATAATACTGACCTCAGAGCCAAAGACACCTTCCTTTGTGGGCCCAAGTGTACCACAGATGCTGTAGACCCCACAGCTGGGAGACTCTCACGGCAGTGGGACCAAAGCTGTTGCCTTGATATTATGGGGCAGCCACTGAGATGCTTCAAAAGCATCTGTAATTTCCTTCTTCTTATGCTTTGGATGTAGCAAAGTACATGAGAAAGCTGTACCTATCTGCAGGAGTTTCTGTTCCTTTTTTTAGGCAGATCCCAATGCTGAAAATTAGAAGAGCCTTCTAAAAATAAAATTAGGGAATTAATCTTTGCTATAGCTACAGGATTCAGTTGTCCCTTTTGCCCAAAACCCAGCATGAACACCACCAGCCCCACGCCCCTCAACCCACTAGGGACCTGAAATTCTCTCTTACTATTGCATTTGGCTTTAAAAATGTTATTCCCTAGTTTAGTTTGGGTTCTTTTTTGTTTGTAGATTTCCTGTAACAATTGCTGTAATTAATATTACTAATTTGAACATTTGCTATGTGAGAGCCAAGAGCACTTTTTTATACCACCAGTGCAACACACTTTTATTTCTGTAACAGTAGTACTGTTACATTTAATTCAGTTTAATTATCTGGAAACACAAAGCATGTAAAAATGAAACTACAAAATCTTTCATCTCCAGACTGACTCTATCTGTGGAGAGTAGGAGAGGCTAAGAAGATAACATAGAGAAGCATCTAAACAGGAATGAGCTGGACACTCAAAGATAGGTTGGGTTGCTTGCCTATGCTTACCATCTTCAAAGCTTAGAACAGGAAAATGGTGTGGCTCTAACAGCAGGTTTCATTATGAAATAGAATAAAAGCCAGGGTTGCTGACCTTATTTTTGAGAGGAGACCGGACAGATAAAAACCTACTCTAGGTTAGGTTTGAAACATTTTCAGTGTTGAGTGCTTCTCAGAGGACCTCACTGGAATGTGGTCCTCTGTTGAGTAAGATCACTGGGAACGCAGTGGGCAAGAACAAGTGTCTCTCAGTAAGGTCTGTCTTCATCCTCAGAACAGCCCTTTGAAAGCAGTGGTTTTTTTGGGGTGGGGGAGAGGTGGTAATGCTAAGAAAATTCCTTTTGCCACAGATCTATGTTCACTGGTGAGCCCACTGCTTTGGAAAATAAGTGGATTCCTATACTTCATTGACAAAAATTTTTTAGATGTCAGATGCTGATCTACCACCTACTGCTGATCCCCTGCCTACAAGTTTCACTCCCAATAAACAAGTTGTCAACATAGGAATTCTGCTAAATATTTTACTTGCTATTAGATAAGACCATACAAAAATGAATGCTCATGAACTCACTGTTTTCTTTCAGGTGATTGATTGTTCTCATACCAAAACATGCCAGGAGACAACATTGTTCAATGCCTTCACTCTGGAAGGAGTTCCAAACTGTGGAACAATTTGGAATCAGATTAGCTTCTGAGATGCGGCTTTAGCTGTTCACATAAAGGTATCTGCAAGCCTTGGTGACAAAATACTCTCAAACAAAAGAGAGATATTGGGCTCCTTTCTGAAAACTGCCTGGACCTCATCTATCTCTTCACTGCCAGCACTTTGTGGCAAAGCTAGTTACTGAGCTTACCATGAGACCTGATTTTTCCTCTCTGCACTCCCTTCCAGCCATATCCAATGAAATTGGCAGTCGATGTTATTCCACTGATTTCTTCTGAAGTGTTCTGCTGTTGTGTGATTTTGAGATGCCACTGGGCTGCTCAAGCTGGAATTTAAACTCTGGTTTCCTACATTTTGGGATGGTCCTCTCAAATGGCGCTGTTGGCTTGAGAAAATTTCCTAGACTTTTTCCTGAGAAATTTCCTTTCCATAAATCAGTGTTTCTTAAAACAACCAAAAGGAGTAAAATATACAGTCATAGGGGTAGAGAGGAAAAGGGCTGTAAAGAATTCCCAGCTAGCAAAGAGAAACAGTTCTACAACTGTCTTGATATTTCTCTAATAGTTTGGGGAATCTGCCTAAGTCCAACACTTTTAAGACACGATGGTTATCAACTTGAAATTTTGTGACAAGCTTGCTTTTCAATTAGTTGCTTTTCAACACCAAAGAACTTTCAATAAATTAATATAATAGCTATATGAGCATTATGTGCCAACTGTGGTTCAGGTAAAACAGATTCTTCAAGCTTATCTGCAAAGAGATGTCATCTGAAGCTATCAAAATTTCTTATTTTCAATAAGTGGGTTGAGTTTTTAGGGAAGCCCTTTCAAACCACTTTCGCAGGATTGTTTAAAGAACACACTTGAATTCTCTCTTGATCCACCTCCTCCACCTGGTTGTTCTCCAAGGCTTCCTGTGATATTCTTTTATTGGTTATGGGTTTTCCCAATCATTTGTGACTCTCTCCATTCTCACCTGTGCACCTCTCCCTAAAGCATCTCGATGCCTTGTCTGACATGATGTCATACGTATTGAAGAACCATGCTGAGAAGGCAAGCAAAAGCCCTAAGCCTGTGAAGCAAATGATCAGCTCACCTTCCAAACCTTTGGAAAGTCTAATCTTCATTCTGAAGCCTACAAAATTGGCAATATCCCTAAACAAAGGTTAAACAGCTCAAAACTTTGGATTGCCACTAGCAGCAAAAACTAAGCGATAAACAGATGATCCTGTGTTCCCATGAGCTGGCCTATGCTGTTATGAATGCTGAGCTGTCTCATGCTTTTTTTTTGCTTTTGACTAGCTCCTCATCTGTTTTGACCACTACTTAAGAGTGTAATTTCCTTCAAACACTCCCTTCCTATGCTTTTTACAGATTCTAGTATCATCAGCTCTTGGCTGGCTTGTTGGCTCTTGTCACATCAGTCATACAAAATTAAATGGTAAATAATATATCCAGGTGTTTTCCTTATCCTACACAAATCCTACAACTTGGTCGTCTCTTGGTTGCTCTGTAATTCTAATTCTAGTACTGGCATTCAAGGGCTAGGCAAGGATATCATAGATTGCTTGAGACACATAATAGGGAGACTTTTCTCCTAAATCAGGCAGCTCAGCAGATGCAAGTATCATAAGCATATAGAAAAATAATTAACAATTTAAATATTAAAAAATGCCTTATGACCGCTGTGGACTAGCCTTATGGAAAAGAGAGGGAAACAGTGTTTAAAGAACTTGAAACTAAATGTCAGCAAGCTACTCGCTTAACAAATAGTATCCTAATTCCTTCTTGGCTTTCTATGCTGTCACTGTAGCCACATAAAGCACAGCTTCTGCCCCCAAGGTATTATAATTTCTGTAGAAAATAGGAGAATTCAAGTTAGTAAAGAGAAAGCTGAAAATATTTGGGGGAAAAAGCAGACTCTTATGCACATTCTGTTCATGCCAGAATTATTGCTGGGTTCTCCTCTTTCCTAGTCAGATATAGAAGAAGAGTCAGAAAACTTGCAAGCAAAGTAAGGACCAACATTTTTTATTCCTGGGCCTCAGTGAGGAAACATCCTTTAAAGCCAAGAGCTTGACCCCATAGAGCCATAGGAGATAAGGGAGATGAATGAGCCATAAAATCATGTCATTGCTACCTCTGAAAGACTCCTCAGCTGTGAAGAGTCCACAGAAACTGTCCAAGCCATCAGGAACCATGTCCAACAAGCTGAAGACTTAAATGGTAAAATCCCAACAGACAGATTAAAACATGCACCAAAAGGAAAAGACAGCAAAGAAGATGTAAAAATTTATTTGCAGTCCTAAAGTGTCCTGGCACGTTTCTGAGGAGGAAAGCCTTACCCTGAAACAGTTGCATCCATGAGTCTGAGTTCAGAAAAAACCTCAACCCAAATCATTGCTTATAAAAGAAAAGAACATCCATGGTTTTCCCTCTGCAATTCTTGCTCTCTAAAATCATTACATCAATGCTCATCACTCTAAAACCTCTTTTTTCAAACCAAACTTCTGAGGACAAATCCTCACAACAGTCTCTGATTCACCATCTGGGTCATGCATCGTTTCCCCTCTGCCTATACAAAGTGTCTGCAAGACATAGCTATATCAAGGTCTTCGTTGTTCAATAAACACAGACAGTTCTTTTAATTAGTTTATCCTTCTGAATAGGCACACAGAAGTGACCAAAATTAACTTAGGGCATATTGTGTGCTTGAATGTTAAAATCAGCATGATTGCTGATAGCGTTAATGTAACATAGAGATTCCTCTGGTCTGTTGGCATAACCATCACGCACCTGGCTTAAAATACCCATGACTTGGAAACATAAAATTAAAAATTAGATAACATAAAATGAAATAAAACAGCTCCTCCCCTAATTCTGGAATAAATTTCTATTAGTACTACACAGTAAGATTTAGATACACACTTGCAAGTTGTATTGATCAACTATGTATCTCATACCATACTTATTTTATCTAGTATTAAATTTAGGCAATTCTTAGTGTCACTGAACAGACAATGTCAGCAAATACAAACTTTTGAGCTTAAAATTTCTTTAAAAATACAGTTTGACTTTGACCTTTACAAGGACACTTCATGTAAAACTAACTCGCTTACAAACATTTCAGTTCTGAAATGTTAATGCACTACAAGGTTAATTGCTCTTATTAATCCATTAAACAAGAACTGTATGCCCTTTCTTATATTAACCATTATTTACTTATCTCATTCCTATGTCCAAAGTCCAAAAGCTCTTATCTTTGTTACAAAAACTAATAAAGAGTTAGCTTGATCTTACAAAACTTCAACTGGTTTCTATTTGTGTGCCTTCATTAGTACTAAAAGTCTTGGCATAAAGAAACCCAATGTGGCAAACAGGGTGGTCAGCAATTTTTTGAGATCACTTGCTGGAGCAGTTCAAGTCAATGAAGCTAACATATCTCTTTTTTTAGTTAAAAAAATATTTCTTTTTTTTCCCTTGCCTGTGATTTGAGAAGAAGAGAGGAGATTTTTTATGTGCATATGTAGCAATGGTAAGCAGCTGTAAAAACCTCCCACCCTAAAGATTGATGAATATATGTTTCATTAACACCAGCACATCTGAAAGACATTTGACATTTTGGAAGACCAACTATGGTTCTTTAAAATGCCCCAGATGAAATGCCTCATAATATGATTATTAATGGCCATCTTAGGAGCCTCTTGTGCCTTCTCCATTTAAAAATTTATAAAACTTTAACTTCTGATTATACCTGACCACAGTCTAAATGTTTATTTAGCTAGGAAATCTGGAACTATACTTGCATTGTGAGATCTGCACCAGTAAGATTTAAAAAGCCTTTCTGAAATCCACTGTTTATATTCTTTTTCTATTTATGACATTAAAGACTCACCACATCCTTTGAATATCAAACAACAGAAAACCACAGAGCAAATACTTTGTGGCCATCCCATGCCATATTCATTGAATGGCTATTAAGAATGAACATATCTGTGAGGTTCAACATCTGTTTGTGGTTGTAGTGTGAAGAAATTCAGAATCTGAACCAAGCGTGTATCTATTTTCTACATTTTCTGAGTGCTTCTAAATCTGAGGCAGCCCCGGATGGAGGCCATGCATCCAATGCTTGTAAAGGAAGGGCTCTCCTCCATGTATCAGTGGCATGTATTAGTGGTCCAGGTGGAGGGCCCTACGGGATGCTTGTCTTACAGCCCTGGAGAAAAGATTGGCCTCCACTAATACATGTGGTAGCACTGAGGACAGCCAGGCAGACTCAGGTAAGCTCAAAGGCTTTTGTCCATTCAGAATGAAAAGTACATTGTACTTGACAATAAACCTGCCATTTGAAACCTCGGGGGTTTTAATCTTATAAATAATAGAGTTCAGAGAAGAAGGGTTTGCAAGTCTGCATTGCACTGCCCAGAATTCAGATTTATGTAATGCACTTGTAGGGACATGGTGCTGAAATGCATGCAAGTGTTAGGGCATTTGAGATTCAAAGACAATATTGCCCAAAAATATGCAATGCAACACTAATATTTCTCTCTGTTATGCTGTTTTCCCCAGCTGCTATGAGAACATCCATCACGCAATGGCAGGTCAGAGCTATCCAGTCTACCGCATGCAGCAGTACAGCTTTTTGCTTTCTGTTGAAGATACTGTTAACTAGCATGATGCCCACAGCAGCAGAAACTATGTAAAATGAGCCAAAGAAGGTGCACATTGCTAATCACACACAATAAAATAGTTTTTACTCATTAGGGCTGATAGCAACTCCTTTGTATATACCAGCCTACATATTCTGAGAACAGCAAGGTTACTAACTTTCCTGTAATGAACAAGCATTTGAAAAAATTGGTTTACAAAATATATAGAAAGAGCTATAGTTTAAACATGTAACAACAAATGGTGTGAAACTTCAATTATTCTTCTTTGATCATCAAGAGAAAAGTTGCAGTAGTTCTACTGCAAAATGAATTAGTTCCTCAAATGTTTTCGGGCATCAAAATAATTCCTACTGTTTTAGGATATGAAAAATTGTTTTGAAAAATTCAGCAGTATAAAAAAAGAATCTGTTAGGCACATTAACGGCTGTCTTTGTCTGCAAGTGCATCCAGAAAATAGAGAGCATTTCTTTAGCTCCCTATTGCACTTTAAAAATGCAGAATGCTGAAATGGCAAGCATGAAGCTAACTGTCAGCCCATGCAGTTTCACTGTGGGGAGGTTATCACATGCAGCTTTGCTGCCTTATTCATTGCTTGCAGCTCTTCCAATCAGATAACCTTAACAAACGTGGTGCTATCAATTGCCAGATGTGGTACATGCTATGCAGCATCTAGTTTTTGACAGACTAAAATGGAACAGAGGATTCTTCTCTTTATGTAATCAACCATCAGTCACACTATGAGATTCACAAGGAGTATCTGGAAGTGCTGTCAAGTGCCAATTAGTGATGTTGCTGACCCAAAAGGTAAAGAAGATTGTAGAAGAAGCAGCCCAGTATAATTCTCCACTCCAGTGTCCTTAAAGTGGACTATCGTTTATGAATGTACTCCTACAGATGAAAGAGAAATGGGAGGTCAGTGGTTCCTGTCTTCAACAATCTTCTGCAATCTTCTCATAATGAATTGTAAATAGTATCACTATCAACCTCCTCTTCCTGCACTGGAAACCAGCGCAAATGGCTCCGCAAAGCCAAACACTGATAATATCGTTTCTCAGGACACAAAGCTGAAGGCTGCCCTCTGTCCTCTGCCTGTCATGCTGTGTGTGGGTCTGCATGGCTGGGGCTCACCCTGTCTGCCTTCCCACATCCCCCCACTGCCCCATGGTTTTGGGGTACATTCACACCATGGACATGCAGGGCTGAAATCCTGAGCTGTTCATCATTTGAAGACAGTCTGAAGATTGATGAACAATCAATGGAAATGTCTTCCTCCCTCTCAGAGCAATTCTCAGCACAATCTGGCAAAATGTCATTATCACCTAGTATGGTTTTATCATGAGGTGTCCTGCTTTCAGAACAGCAAATCATTTTTACAAGGTCAAAAGCAGAATACCATGCCTGGGTGTTGGCCATCTTGAACTGCATAATAAAGACATTTCCTTCAAAAGGCAGCATTGTTCTGGTGCACAGAGAATAGCTGACAAGTTCGGATTTGAAGTGACCAGCCTATGTGCAGTCCTTTCCTCTTAAGGGTTACAGTATCCAGTAGTCAGTGTAGATACAATGCATTATTAATTAGCATATACAAATCCTATTTATATTAAAAAAGCTTGCTTAGTGAAGGAGACATAATTCCTGTTATTACCATTCCAAACAGCAAAATACAAATATCGTCTACAGAGCTAATAAAAATATGAGATGAGAGCAACAAGCTTGGAGTGTATTTGTACTCTACACACTTCTTTTTTTATGTGGGACCAGTATTCTTCATAGTAAATTATATACGCTAACAGAATTTTTCTGAGTGTACCCCTGTTCCTGAATGGCAATGTTCTGAAAGAGCAGTGCTGAAGAGACATATCACATGGATGTATAATACTTGTACTACACAGCTATTGTATATGCAATAGGCTTGTGACTTCTTAAAACATACATGCGTGGAAGGGGTGCAAGATTACTTCAGAGCTGCCTGGGTAGGCATAAGTAGGTGCAGACATCTCCACACCCTGAATCCCTGAAACAGTTTGTTATCAAATCTGCAACATATAGGTACAGTCGTGCTCCAGAGTCCAGTGAAGTTGTGGCATCTCTCCACTACCACAGGTTCAAATACCACTGAAAGCAGGTGTCGTATAAACGTTAAAAAATGTTGAGCAAACTTTCAGCTTTTTCATGTACTGGATTCCATAGGAACTCAGTGAAAAACTGTTCCTAATGCAGGAAAGACCACATCAAGCTGGCAAACTATCTCCCTGTGTCATAATTTAGCAAATGAGCAGAACTACTCCGTGGCAGGTGCCAGACAATTAGAGGACAAGTCACAACAACGTAAGCATTCCTACCCAGTGTGAACACTTTGTCAAGGTATGGAAACAATTTACAGTGTTTTCAGAACCGTAGTTCAGGTCAGTTCATTTTTATACTCTCCCGTATGGTTCTGCTCCTTCTATTTCCAGAGTGAAGCCTATTTACCTGGACGGGTACTGCAGAAAATATATTGTTTGCAGAGAAAGTGAGAGTCATCAATAAAGAAAACTTCTCAAGATAGGTATATTGAGTATGTGTATTGGCTTGATCTGACAAGGGAAGAAAATGGCAAACAGCTTGTTTTCTACTTGAGAGGCATCTGAGGAGAGTAGCGGTCAGGTGCTGTATTGTGCCTTCTGGAGGCTCAGCAATAAAAGTACTGTTTGGGTGGAGAGACCAAATAAAAGTGGCTTCCAGCCACATTTTTGTCTTTATGAATCTGAGCCTGGCAAAAGACTAAACAGCATTTGGACCAGGTTTTCACTTCCCCCAGGCCTGTAAAGAGCAAAAATCCGTTCAACCCTTCCATGCACAACTGCCAGGATGGACCATACCAAGTGGTCATAGCTCTGCTCTCCCCTAACGTGAAAGCAGAAGGGACACATGCAATTAACAGCAAAATCTCTATGTCACACCACTCCTTATGGGTCTGGGCTTTGCTCACCACAAATGAGGTGGTGAGCCACGCTTCACAGTGGTTTTCACTTCACTGAATCAGAGCAAAGCAATGCTCCTCTTGTTCCTAAGCACGGACTTCCTGCCCAAAATACTATAGCTCTTACAGTCACCCTTGGGAAACTAATTCTTTCCATAGTAAAGTTCAGGAAGCCTAAACACAGGATAATTATTGCTCCAGGTCCATGCTAGATTAATACAGAGCATCCAAACTGCTTAGGAAATGGGATGTTTTTTTCCCTAACAAATTGTGCAGTGTGTTGTCCATACTGAAGTGACACATTAGGCTGGAGTTTCAAGCTTTTGGAAGGCAGCCATGGAAGACAGAAACCATATGATGCCAGAGTGGATTTATACTCGTTAACTTGCATGAGACTGGCACAAGCCTCTAGATATTAGCCTATGATTTTTGCAAAAAAAAAAAAAGCAGGACTTTGGAGTGTTAGTAGAGCTTTCATTACCAGCATCTGCAATGGATTAATCTTAGACAGTGAACTACGATGTTTAGTTAAAGATGGAAAGGAATAATAGTTTAGCACCTCTTTCACAGAAGGTGACGTTAAATGCAAAAGCAGAATGTCTTCTCCATGAAGCAGCACTGAAAAATACTTTTACATTCATGTGACATTGAGAAACAAATGACAAAGAATTTTCCATTAATAATTTAATTTGGGGGCCAAAGGGCCATCAATAACATCATAAGCATGTAACATGGAGACAAGTTTATCCCTGAGATAAGCAGTCACAGTAGAGTTTTGTACAGCATGTTTGTATTTGACTCTATGGAATGCAAAATTTTAAAAAAACATAAATAACTGATAGGGACAGCTGCCAACCCACCTCAGACCATCACGGCTTTATGCTGAACACTTAAAGTGTAGAAAAATGAAGCTGTGGAACTGGAAAGTAGCGTATTACCAGGAGGTTCTGAGCATCTCCATCTCCCATGCCTATAAAAGATGACACAGAAACAACACTCAGTCATCATCTGGCAGGATCATTACAGCATTAAAATTCAACCCTGATGTCTAGAACAATACATTCCAAGATACGATATCTGAAGAAAATTTAGGCATCCAAGTTGAAGATCCAGGTTCCTTTTGTGGTACATTCTTACTACTGGAAACAAGGATTTTTAGCAGAAAGTATGTGGAGTTGAGGTGATGTTCAAATCTGCTAGGGAGTGATAAAGAGAAGCTAATAATCCAAAATCATATTTCCTGTAGGACTAACCTGTGCACACAGAGCCTCTAGTTAAGCATTAAGATGTAACCCTCATTCACATTCAGCAAAACCCTCTGACTCATAGGCACTTTGTTCCTCGAGGGCTGGACAACTGGATTACTCTTTATTTTTAAAGATGGATGGTGGTGATGCTGCTGCTCATCTTTTATAGCAGTGGTTAAAGCACTCACCCAGAAACTGGTGAGCTGACTACGGTTCAGCGACCTCCTCAGTGTGAGGGGGTTCAAATCTACAGCTCCAGCCTAGGCTCTGACAACCAAGTTAAGCCACAATTGCTGGAGATTTGGGGAAGGAGGGCAGAGAAGGGAAAAGAGGGGGGCAGTCTGCTTCCTGCTGAAACTGCATGGCTGTTCAGCAAAGAATGCAAGATTTATAGGGTCAGAAAGAAAGAGAGAATTGGAAAAAAAGGAGCTTAACTCTAGACTAAACATGAAGGCTTCCTCTGGGGAAAAAAAAAAGAGTCATCCTCTTCAGTGTATTTAATGTTGCTAATTAATTTAGTTTTAAACAAGATTTTACAGTGATGTTTCCAAATTTGTGAGATGGAAACACTTTTACACATTTGTAAAATTTAATTAAAATCTCCATTTGCAGTAAATGCCTGATGAAAGGCATTGGTGGGATGCAGAGCCACATGCCACTCTGAGCGTCACGCTGCCCAGCACAGTCACCCCAAGAGCTGCCCCACGTGCCTGGGGAGGGAGTGCGCGAGATATGTGGGGATGGGGCTTTGGGCTGCAGTCCCCCACAGGCTCTTTGCTATCTTCTTGCCATCTGAAGGACACCTGGATACAGGATGCCCAAAGGCTGGGAGCCGTGCAGCTACACCAGTACCAAGTGCTGGCCCGGATTACACCCTAAAGGGGGTGTAGAAGTAGCTGGTACAATAGAAATCCAGCAGTGGAGTGTGGACAAAGGGAATGCAATTGTAAGACGAGCAACTGAAATCAGCTGCTTGCTGAAGGTGGTCTTCGCTGGGAAGAAGAGCTGGACTCCTTGGTGCAAGTCTCCTTGCACACTGCTGCCTGTGCAAGCTTGATAGCAGATGGCAACAGGAGGGAACAAGTGTAAACGAAAGGAAATCCATAACCAGACAAATTAAAAGATTGTCTAGATTCTTAAAGCAGAATAAAGCCTGGTGAGATTGGTGTCTTGTACACTTTTCAGTGTGTTAAATACTGTTTTGTTTTGCTTCCAAATTTATTCACCAGCCAGGTTACGACTATAACTGCCCTTAAAAGAACTTCTTAATTCCTCAGTATTATTCAATCAGGCACTTTAGTTAGTCACTATTTGGGGCAAAACATTTAGTGATGTCACAGGTTTACTGATTTCCTTTTTAATTCCATCTCTATTTCATTTAATCCTCAAGAGTTTGAAGATCAGGAGCTATGCAAAGAATTGCCTCTTTGTGAAAAGCTTGCTTTGGTTGGCTGTCAGTGAATTTGTAGCCACAGCAAAGGCTCTGATACACCAGGGAGAAAATCTTGCTTTTACCTAATCTAACCAAACCAACCTTGGTCAGATTGATTCAGTTTCCAGCCTTGGCTCTGACCTCACCCTTACCCTCAATCCTGCCTCACTTTCACACTGAGTATTTTATACAGCTTCTATTTTCTCCCTGCATAGCTTCTACCAGCCCCCCGCTGCCCCCCCCCAACTTCTATGTTCTACTCATCAACCCTTGCTTCAGAATCTTCAGGCTGGATGGGCAGGCATGCGGTGCTGGCAGGTGGTGTAGCTGTTAGGCAGCCTTGTGTATCACAAGAGATCTAATGCTATCAAATTTCTTTTCCCCCAAAGACTAAAGAGAGCAAGCCTTTGTAAGCATGCAGGAGGGGGATGAAAACACTTTGTCTCCTGAGCAGCCAGCCTTTGTCATTTTACAAATGAAATCACTTTGGAAATTTAGAGAATTAATATCATAATGAAGACGGGAGTACCCATTAGGGTGGTCTAATGTTGCTCTGGAGATATATGATGGATGTCCAGTTGCTGTAAGCCCTTATTTGCAGAGAGTCACCTCTGTAGTTGCCATTATTAGGAAGATGTCTGAAGCAGAGGATCAGACACAACCATTGCAAGATGAGATAGTGTTTGACTGGTTTCCAGGGAACCGAAGGATACAGCCTTAGTTGTACCTGTCACTATGGCTCCCAGCTTTTTTCCCCCTTAATGTCTTTTTTAGCTGTAGGAAGTTTCTCTTTAAAGATTCACTGCTTCTCTAATAGCACGAAAAAGCAGGAATAGGAACATAAAAAAATGTTACCTGGATTGCAAAGAAGCTTCTGCTTATTGCAAAACAATTGGTATAGTTCATCATCAAAGGACTGCGATATGCTGCACTAGTCAGCTTTTGCAAATAAAGATAACCACAAGATCTAACCTGTGGTGTATTACTTGCAGTAACTGGAAATATTCACCTGCTGTGTCCACTTCTGGAGATGCCTAACGCACTGTCAGAGCAGTGATGCCGTGATTGCCATTCCTGGAAATACAGCCTCAAGAAAGTAGTACTTCCAGGAATTATCTTAATGGGCAATTGAATCATCATTTCTAGCACTCCAGCATCTTTCCCAGAAGGACGGTTTTCCACGGGCAGTGATGCCAGTTAGAAACAAATGTGAAAATCCAAACCTCAGTTCTTTTCCCTTTCTGACTGGTTTGCAGAGAACAGAAGCATAAGGCAGATGTTAAAATTAGGAAGAAAGGCACCTACGACATGAGGTTGGAAGGCGTTCAGTATAGTGATTTACCCGCACTTCATTTTATAGTAGCTCTTCTATTCAGGTCATTTATTTTCTTCCAATTATCTATGTTCCTTTAATAATTCTCTACTGGTCACTAATGTTGCTGCTTTGTTGTTTTATTTCCAGAGAAGCTCAGGTGCTGGTGTAAGTTGTCATAGCTGCAATGTCTTCCATGAGGATTTACACCAGTGCAGTGCCTGTGTTTTAAGAAAATCAGGTTAAATTCAGTAATGTCTAGACTTTTTTTTCCAGCTATAGAGGTATGCAAGGCAGCTTGTTGATACTAACCTT
The DNA here is from genome assembly GCA_013397725.1 of Rhagologus leucostigma. Taxonomy (NCBI): domain Eukaryota; kingdom Metazoa; phylum Chordata; class Aves; order Passeriformes; genus Rhagologus; species Rhagologus leucostigma. Next base: position 5,354,149 of record VZTD01002597.1, read on the forward strand.
TTCAAATAAATGTGACATGAGTCCACACTTTGCTCTATATATAATCAGTACTGATTTGGGGGAATAATCAGTGGTAAATAAAAATGAGTGCTGTTGAAATACCCTTTGTGTGTGTTCTCATGAATTACTCATGAAACAGGGGTTTCAAATTTCTGCCTCTGTTACCCAGTATTGGATCTGTACTGCCTTTATTTTTTATATTTTTTTATAATATATGGACATGGAAGGTGTTTGGATTTTGTTTTTAAGTGTTGGGTTGTTTTGCTTTGGGGTTTAGGGTTTTTTTTGAAAATTCTTTTTGTTTCCCCTAAATCTTCAGTTTAGTGGCCAGATTCACCTTGGTGGGAGCAAATGCAACTCTATCGACAGCACTGGAATTCTCTCTGCATATGTCAGCGATGAATTTGTCCCCATATTTATTGGAAATACCTGAGCTGCTGTGATATGATGTGGTAAATCATGCTGAGAGCAAATCAAACAGACAGGCTGTGGCTGCATCACTATTTCATACAACTCGGGTCATAATGGACAGGACAATGCTGTAGTGTGTAAAATTCAGTGCTAAGGAAAATACATTCTTTCTAACCTTTTATGAAAATACTTCTCATCCTTCAAAGGACAATTTAGGCAACGCGACCACTGCTGGAACTGGTGCATTTAGAAGGCAAATAGAAAAACACCATTGTCCAAGAGGAGAACGAGCTGTCTGTAGATATTCCCACGCTTTTGCTATTCCAAAATTCCCATCAACTGTTGCATACAGCCTCCAGAAATAAAGCTATTCACTCTTACTACAGCAAATGAAAGCAATGCAACACACCAGTCTTCAAGCCCAGCAAACTATAAATGTAATATCAGACAGAGAAGAGCTAATGAAAACAATCACATTAAACATAGCTCTTCAGTGCTTGGTGCTCAATAAGTGAGCAGCAGGCTTTCTCTGTCTAGCTTACAGAAAACAGGAGGTAGCAGTTTGCAAGGAGCAGCGTTTTAATGTGATTGGACTATAACAGACAATCTATTTACAGCATGCTCTGGGGAGCTTATAAACAAATGTTGAGTAATTTCAGCCAGCAGTAATTACCCTTGCAGCTGACAAGGATAGCATGATACTTTCTCCTTCACCTTCAGCCCAGTCCAGAAGGCACTGTACACAATGGCACTTCTAATTATTTCTGCATTTCTATGGCTAAAGACCAAAGTGTGTTATTAGAGAACATTTTAGAAGCTTTTTAAAAGCTTGTTTATTGGGACAATTAAAAGTCATCACTATGACAGCAAATAAAAGGTTCCATTCCCAGGCATGCGGTTGCAGCTGGGGGTCTCCCTGCTTACCTTGTAAGCCTGGTCTACATGACGCAAAATTTACAGCCACCCCTCACTGCTGCTAATACCGGTTCAATGGCATCGATGCTACCAAGGTGGGCAACCTTCGAGGACACAGAGAATGGGGCTTTGTAAATATCATATTATCTAACCCTGCTTAGAGAACATTGAATAAATGTAGTACTTAAAATGCTGTCCACTCACCTGCGCTTGAGCTCCCAACACAGTCAAACATAGTGGGTATGAAGCCCTTGTAGCTATAAGGAGATATTTTTGCAGAGTGTCTGTGGTGCAGCCAAAGCTTCAGACGATGTGGCATTTTGTCTTCTGTTGAAAGAAAATTAAAAACAAGTTCTAAAACATCCATAGCACTTAATTACTGGTGAAATACAACAGCTTGGTTTTTTTTTTCCAGGCACTGGACACACAAATAGGTGAATTCTGGGCTGGAATCAGCTGCCACAGCGAGTCAGTAGGAAGGCAGGGGCAGAAGCAAAGGGAGACCTGGGCTATGCTGGGAGAAGGTCAGGGGACTGGGGTGGTCCCCTCTGCATTCCTCCCACTTAAGCCCTTTTCCCTACCCTTGGCTATGTGAAGGCAAATCTAGATCTTTTAATTTCCCCAAATCATCAGTAACCTATGCGATACTTCAAAAGCCATCTCCCCACAGTTACAGAATATCCCGAAGCATTCAGGCTGCATTCACCGACATTTCAAATGCCCACTCTCCATGGCACAGCCCTCTGGCTCCTGAGGCACCTGTGGGCACAGCCCACTCAGAGCCCTGCTCTGTGCCAAAGCCTACTCCTTCAGAACTGGCCGAAAGCACTGGTGAACTGCCACTGTGATACCGGGGTGTGGAGCCTGTCCAGTCCTAAAATGTAGGTGCTTTTTGATCAGTAACTTACAGAGAGATACAGCTGTGCCACCAAAGGAAGGAAGGTCTCCAGCCTCAGGGAGACCTCAGGAGGCTACACTGTCCTGAGCAGTCTCTTATTTGGCCCAAAGCTCTGTTTTTTTCCCCCCAGTTACGTCATAGGTACTACACAATTTTCTGTTCATCTTACGTGTTTTACTATGAAAAACACTGCGCTATTTCCAACGAGTATTTTTTAAAATGTACAAAGAGCTACTCAGGGCGAGTCATAATCGGAATGATTGTTGTAGGCAGTGGCAATTAAGGAAATTATTGAGTCACAAGACTGTTCACCAAAAGAACTTCTATTTAACACTGTAATACAGTCATATAAGAGCCAAACTATCCAAAAGTAATTGGGAGAGGCAGTGAACTGTGATGTGTGCTGGTTTGCAAACACCACTGCACAGTTTGGTGTTCGCTGAGCTCCCATCCGCCTCAATAAATTCAGTTCAGGTTCCTGCTATAGGAATTGACAGCAGATATCTAATCCCCAAAAGTGGATTATTTACATTTTTTTATATGTTACATTGCATTACATCCTGTCATGTTGCATCTCATCACAAGCAGATATAATATCGCATAACATGATGTGACATGATGACAGACATCAGAAATGTTTTTTGTTGTTTTGGGTTTTTTGAAGATTTTATACCTAGTATCCAAAATATTTCTGAGTGATTTCTAGGAAGATGGAATGGATAAGGTGAGTGCCGGGCTTACACGTTTGTCTGGCAGCTGCTGCACTGTCTCTCCCAAGCATTGTTTAAAACCAGCCACCTTGTTTTGCAGCTTCATGAAACCTCAGCAATGCAGTTTAGCACGTATTTTGCAAATATTTTTAAAAGATTCATTAGGAGGGAAATCAGCAGAACACATGTTCAATAACTGCACAAACCGACAACAGCTGCTGCAAATTACCTTGTCTGAAAGGAACCCCCAGCAATTCATTGCAAACTTTAACAATGTACTCGAGCTGTTGATTGCTCGCGCTGCCGCTCGCCACTCATTTCTGAGACACAGTTGGTGGAGGAACATTAATTTGTCCTTGTTCTTGAGACTGGCAGGTGTCACTTTGCCCAGTGTGGGACGTGAGTGACAGATATTTTGCAGCTGATGAAACGAGAATGCAGAAATTCAAGAGTGCCTCTGGGATTTCACTGGTCATTTGTGGCCAGCACAAGGGCAGGGCCCACTGCCTCGCTGGTGCAGCACTGGCTGAAGCTGCTGTTGCTGCAGGCTGCCGCAGATCCACACCATTTTAAATAATATTGGTATTATGAAGCTCTTCCCACACACACACGCACACACTTGAGGGTATTGTGTGTGCTTCGCTTCTTTCTAGGCTAATACTGGCTGGGAGATTGTTCTAATTGTTTTTTGTTTTGGTTTGGGGTTTCTTTTCTTCTGTCCTATGCTCAAGCCTTTTTCAAAAGGATTTTACCTGCATCTGCTATCTTTAATTCTCTGGATAACATAAATAGAATTTACTAAAAACGATACATAAGCTAACCTAGAGGAAACTGATTAAAAACAAGAGTAGTATTAAAAAATGCAATTAATAAAATCCTCTCATGATACAGAGGTTAGGAAGAGAGTGGGTAGAATTATATCAATTGAAATGTTTCTTTCATCTAATTTAAAAAACCAGAAAAATGTACAAATTGCATGTACAAATGCACAAGGCTTCGTGAAAATAAAAAAGATACTAGGAAATGAATAACATTGCAGTGTTAAAGAATTAAGAATGAGATTTGTTGAATTTTAACACTATCCTGCAGTTCACCTTTATCTTTCCTTTGAGTCTTAGAGCATTTTCTTTGCAAGCAATATAGTGGCCAGAATTACTAACACCGTCTTCCTGCTCCTTCCCTCTGCCTGCCCCCCACCAAAAAAAAAAAAAAAGATTTAATTATAAGTACAAGGAAGAGAAATTGTCTACTATTGAAGCCTCTAGATATTTTCAACCTCAGTTTAAATGATGTTGGGGGTTTTTTCCATTCAGCTATTTTATGTTAAAAACAAGGAAGGGATTAAAATGTTCTGTAGTTTCTAAAATACTTTTTATATGAACTAGAGTGCGTATCAAAAAGAAAACAATTCTTTAAATTATATTACCTTTTTATTTAAACTATATGTTATTTTAGAGGGGGTGATTTTCAAGAAAACCAAAAAATTTCAGGACAGGGAGGGACTCATTTTGTTAACCGTGTTAAATGTAGTGTACATAGAACAGTGTAATCCATAGAACCACTAACAGCATTTTCAATTGTGATAAAACCGTATTAACATATTTGCTTCTTTAATGATTAACTGTCTTTGAATATTAAGAGATTTTTACAACATCTTATTCACACTGAGGAGACTGCAAAAACCTGGGCTTTTTCTCTATTTTACAAGTGAGGCTTCTTTTGATATGCATTCTGATTTTAAAAGAACCATAATATTTTAATCGATCTCTCTGTAAAGATCATGATTATTATAAATGAGATACAGTCATGCACATCAAGCCTGACTGGTAGATAGGAGGTCATGAGTCAGGAATTATATGAAGAAGGGAAGTAAAAACCAGAAAATTTTCCAATATGATTGTTTAAAGGAACAATTATGTACATTGGTACATGAATTCGAGACTTTAGTTACATGCAGAGTTATTAGCCTTCATTTTCTACTAATTTCCCTGAAACTAACCTTGAAAAAATATCATTTGCAAAAAAATAAAATTAAACCCATACATTTATTATGACAAACATGTAATTTCATACTGAACTCTTCACATTCATGAGACAGATGACATTAAAAATCATGGCAGAGAAATGTATCTGATGAGAACATTGATACAAACCGAGGCTGTAAAAACACTGGTTAATGTCATTTGCCAAATGTTATTTTATTGTAGATAATTACTTATGTTAAATAATTTGAAACACACATAAAGATATCATCTAATATGATACAATAGAGCTCTTTAAATATAATTTCATTATCAGAATTGGAAAAATTCTTTTGAATAGATTTTTTTTCTACCAAACCTCTAGTCTCCCAAAACCAATACTGTTTATACACATGCAAAAACACGCAGACCCAAAACCAAATATATCTGCACATTTTTCACTTGGTATTCCCACCCCCCACTTGCAAGTGCAAAGATATACTGTTATCCTTTGGAAAACAAATTTTTTTCTAGGTGACATGCTTCTTTAATTAAACTGTATTATTTATAATGATCAAATATAATTAGCAGTAACAAGTATTTAATGAAAACAAACTGCTTTCCTTTCAAATCTTTCCAACCCATTGTACTTTAAGGCCATAGCTTCCCTCAGAATATCATTGTATCACAACAACTAAAAACAAGTATATGATTAAAAGATTGTCAGGTGCCGCATCATTTCAGACAGATGAAAATAGGGAAGGTAAACACTGGAGATCCCAATTCTTGTCAGGTACAAATCCTATCATTTAAGGTGTTGCTTCCAATGAAACAGTACTGTTAGTGGTTCAGTGTGCTTTAGAGCTGTCTTTTAACTACCCCATTTGATATTATTACGCACTAAGACATTACCCGAGTATCTTTGATTATTACTGAGCGAGATGAGAGGAAAGTGCGCTTTCACTGGACTCATTGACGGCGAGGTGCTATAACAACTCTCCTGTAATTAATTGTGAGTGAAAGGGGGTTTGGTTTTTGCAGCCTCGTAAAACTTTTCCCACATGGCTGAACCCACGGTCAGGAGACGTTAGGCAACATTAACTGCCTGCACATTTCTGCAAGGCTCTGGAGGAAGCAGCTCGGCACTGGGGCTCCAATTCTGAAAACCCTGGGACGCAAGACATCAGCGTCTACCTTTCATCTTAGCTGAGATTTGGAGAGGGTTCAGACCGCAGAGGCTCCTTAATTCTCACTAATTCATTTGCTTTCCTGATTCACTTGGCTTGGGATAACCTGCGAATGATAATGAACCTGTAAGGGGAGCGCTTAGTCCCTTGCCTTTGAATGTGCTCGGCATGGATTGAGGGCTTTCTGTGAATCTTGCAAGAGGAAAAGAATCTTATTAGCACTGATTGCCAGTCATGAGGTTGCCTCTAAAAATTGCTCTTGTATTTTTAACTCTTGCTTGCTTACAACAACCCCAGATATGGAGAGAGATGTGTTGTTTACACATTGAACACGGCATTGTTCTCAACATTTACTCATTTCTCTTTGCAATTTGATCTAATCATAACACATTTGCTTTATGTATGTCATTACTATACCACTATGAACACTTCATCATTTTTCCCATGATTATTCTACAAGTTCATAACTAGCCAAGTTCTCATCTCTTCACCCCCAGCTAAACATCCTCTTTGCATAAATGCATGCTCTCTAGAATAAAGGGTCTAATTTTCTTTTTTCCTTTTCCTATTAACCATTTCAGCAGAGCACAGCTGTAGTGCTTTTCATGTTACTAGGGGATTTCTAGTAGAGTTGTTGTCTGATGTTGGTTCTTATCTTTTTTTTTATATAAACATATTGTGGATCTAGATACAAAAAAAAAAAAGAATTCAAGCTCTGGTAAGAATATCTGAAAATAAAACTGGAGAAAACGGCTTATTTTTGCTTCTATTTGACAAATAAACATTCATACTAAGACCTTTTTTTTTAGTTTTCCATTCATTTATGTGAATTTAGGTAACTGTATAGAAGAAATGAATGAAACCCAGAAATCTGTGTCAGAGTGACTCAGTTTAGACAACCAAATTCCTTCTCAGGTCAGCAATTGCTAATTGCTGAGGATTCAGAGTCCAGTTTCTCACGGGTCCTTGTCATTACCAAATTCTAACTCCTGACCCAACCCTGGGAGATCCCAGTATTAAGCAGCATGTTCTGCTCTGTTGACGTCCTTAAAGGTATAGCTTGCTTTCCTACTCAAATCTACCTAGGAAGATTTACAGATGGGCAGCCCATCCTTTCTGCAAAAATGGGGTGCTTTTTCTGTTGTTTATAGCTGTTTAATATGACCTATGTGCAGTTCTAGAAAACCAGGGCGTCAGCTTTGGCATTTAGTAACAAGACTGGCATCAGCCAAGAGAGCCTTAGACACCTTCCACATCTGGGACACCTACCCACTACCAGAAATGAACGATGCATCACTGAGACCAAGATGAAATCCTTTTGTGATTATTTATTTACCTTGTGTCTAAGTGGGGCAGTATAGCGTTTGACTAAATAAAGACAATTACTTCCAGTTTCAGCTAATAAATAATTTCCTAGATTCTTCTTGAAATATGATTTTTATGCTTTTTCCCTCTGATCTGCTGTTACCTCAAAAAAATCTCTAAGTGACAAAATATTACACCCACTGTTTCTCAACAGAATTTGCCAAAAAGGATAATTATGTGAGACTGCTAGAATTCAAATTTGAACTGAAAATTTTTCCGTGGAAATACAGATTTATATTATGTTGATAGGCTCACCTCTTCTTCAAAGGGCATGAATAAGAGCTGATCAGCCAATGGAATTTATGTTGCATTGGAATTCTAAAAGTTTGGCATTTGCTTGTTGAATCATAAAACATTTCTGCAGGACAGTTACCAAAAAATCCCAACTTGCTTTGGAAATGTCACACAAAAATATCTACATTTTGCATCAAAATGTCAAAACAAAACAATGATTTAAGCTGCTGTGTTTCAAAATGTCAATTTGGTGCTTTTAATCAGTATTTTGTCTGTCTATGATGTGCAAATTTTACTTAGAATTTATTTTAGAAAATTTCATTGAATTTTACTTTTCTATAGTAAATCAAAATTTTTTGTTGGAATATTAAAATAATTTTTTGTTAAAAGTGCCTCACAGATGAGTTTTTTTGGCACATATATATAAATAAATATATATATATATAAAATAAAGTGTATTTCACTCTAATTATTTAAAAAAACCAAACCCTACAAATTCACTCAAAATGTGGCCAACACCATGGGAAAAAAAACCCAACCCAACCCTGTTCTCACCAGAATATCCCACTCCCTTTTTTATTAGTAGTTAAACCTAGGTAAATAAAGGCATTCCTGTCTGAAGAACATGTCTCAAAACTCTCATATTCATCTTAAGAAGAGGAGGTCCTTAAGAAGAGTCCTACCATGAGTTGGAGGAGACCCAACAAGGACTATTGAAGTCCTGCTCCTGGCCCGGCACAGGACAAGCCTGAGAGTTCCACCACGTGCCTGAGAGTGTTGATAAAGCCTGGCTGCACCTCTCATATAACACCTCTGTGCATTGTGGGAAACACAAGAGCATTCCGTCTCTCACCAGTATGTTATTGTCCAGCATTTTGTTTATTTATCTGGCTGGGGTTTTTTTCCCCCACTGGAGCTGCTTATTAAATCTTCTCTGCTAGGACAATCTTCATTTATAGCCCCCCAGACTAATTTTGAGCCCATGAAAAGGCCTGGAAGTTTTGGAACACGATTTGGCTGGGTCCTACTCCTCTATTAACCATCAATTTCCACCATGTTTTCCTCACCACTAACTCACAGCACTTTCAAATATTTTGCACAATGTTGAGCAGTTTTACACCAATAAAGCACAGCTCTTAACTAATTTATTATCCCTCTATGTCTGAAAATGTGAGTGAAATTGGAAAGTGGAACTCACATATTTTTCAGCTCAACTTGCAAATGTGCTGGAGAAGAAATTATTTTCTCCTCTTACACTCAAGTCAAAAAGCATCATTTGGCAAGTTACGCTCATTTACATACATTTTCTATTAAACTTTTCTATCATAAAATATTGCCTTTATGATCCAGACACATAATTTGTTATGCAATGCACCACTACCATCATCACAGTGAACTGCATTCTACGTGTTTATACTAAATAGGGAAGGTGATCGGCTTCAGTCTTCTTTTCATTATATGCATCATTCATCCTCCACCACCAAGATCTCTGGATTCTGTAGCATATCCATCATTATCTAAGTGCTAACTGTTTTCAGAGGTTCCACTGCTTTAAGCTCATTATTTCTTTAGATTGGTGAATCTACAGAGAATCTTTCCAAAACATACAGCAGTCAGCATGGCACAAGTATACAGATGAATGGTGGGGGTTTGTCCTTCACAGACTCTTTGTACCTCTTTTTTGCTCCAGAACTGTAGCATGTAATGAGCAGAAAATGCACACTTATATATCTAAAAATAATATAAATTTAAATGTCCTTAAAAATAATAACCAAATAGTGGGACCCTTGTGTGGAAAGGCTGCTGTGAAAAAATCTGGTATACAGATTGCTCAGTAGTTTGGGGTTACCATCTCCCTATAATGCAGACTAAAGCACATAGACAAAGAGGTCTGCTAAGATAAGGAATTTCTTTCCTGTCTCCATTTACCTTGCTGCATTTAATTTAATCAATAGCTGAATGGGGAAGAGGAGGAGAATTTGATGGTTCAAGAGACTGATAATAGGATATCGAACCTTTCATCTCTGTACCATTGATTCAACATAGGAATTGACACACTGGATCAGAGCAGTGGTCCATCTCCTCAGATATGCTCTCTGACAGTGGCCTGTACTAGACGTGTTTCAGGGAGAGGTGTCAGAAACCCTGCAATAAGCATTTATGAAATAACCTGCCCTTAGGAAAGGTTTCTTCTTAACTCTCTTTACAATTTGGCTAATGTTCACCCTTGGGGTAGTCTGTAACTCAAAAAACTCTTATATCCTGTGGACTGCAGCATAGGTGATATGTTTATTTAAATACATATCTGACTGAAGTCTGCATTCAGCTGAAGTCTTGGCCACCAAGTTGCACTGTGTTCCAGAGAAAAATTATAAATTGCAATAATTACTAACTTCATAGCACTTCTTAACTTGTTATCTTACTAAATAAATAACCTCTTCTATATACAGTGTACCCATTATTATTAGTGGCCCATCTAGGTCATTTTCACTCTCATTTAAGAAAAAAAATTTGAACTTTTTAATTTGTCTTGAAATGAAGGGCTTTTCATGCTTCTAATCAATTACACTGCCCATCTCTATGCTTCATCTATTTATGATACATTCTCTTCAAGGCAGGATAACCACAACTGAATATAGTACTGCAGGTCAGGGCATACCACTGATTTATTTAATGACATTATAAGATTTTGGGCATTATTTCTCTCCCAATCCTTTTGTATCCTAACAGTTTGCTTGCTTCTTTGACCCTTACTCTACACAGAGCAGAGACTTTCATTGAACCATCCAGTAGAAGGCACAGGTCTCCTCTTGAGTGACAATAATGATGTATTTGGATGGCTCAAATTATTCCTTCTTATGTTACATTTGTCAACACTGAACCATTATCCTGACCATTCAGCTAAATTTGTGAAATTTTACCAGTTTCCTTACTCTTTTTTTGATCTTGAATTTTCTCAAATATTTGAGTTTTCTTACTGTCTTTTTTTTGCTTACAAGTATCACATGCATTTTCACAAAATTTATTTCACAAAAATAAACCATTTTCTGCTATGAAGTCTGAAAATCCACCCACATGTATATACATGCATATATTAACCCTCTATAGGTTCACAGTGCTTTTTCTTTTCATTATTCTCCTTTACTTAAACATCTTCTAGTCCCTTCTTGTGTCTTTCTCCTGTGGCTATATCCTGGCAGCATTTTGCAAGGAGATTTCTTTTCAGAAATTTAGTTAAAATACTTTTTTTTTTGTTGACATAACACATTCTGGTAGATTAGGAAAAACGAGCTTTCTTTATGTGTCTATGTCACTTTCTGTCACACTCTTATGTCACTATTATATAACAGGAAAATCACGATATTATCATTCCAGTTCTAATTTTAGCTTAGAAAGAGACGTACTGAGTTGGTTTTCCTAAAAACGTTCCTAAAGCCAACAAAATCAGATTCTGCATTCGCAATTTTATCAACAATGGCTGCATTTAATGGGACATCATCTCAAACACTTTTTTCTTAACGCTGCTCCAAGTCTCATATGTTTTATCCACCAGTACAATTATGAAGGCGGTTGTCTTTGCTGGCCTGAGTAAAGTAAGTTACTGGTCTTGATTCAGGTCTTAATGAAATGCAAACCAAAACCCAGAGAGATAACCTTGTTGGTAGCCTAAGCAAATACATTCTGCACAAGCAGTACAACAAAATAAACAACTCTTTCACCAAAGGGGGTTTTTGGTCCTCTGATATTAGAATTAAGGAGTCTTGGCCTCATACTAAACAAAATATTCGCCATTTTTCTTCTGAGTGCTTTCCTATGTGAGGAAGCAGAAGTGCTGAGCCCTTCAGGCTTTTAAATATTCTTAATAACCAGCATAATGGTACGACACTAAGTATGTTAACTAGACTGCAGGTGGAGATCTTTTTAATGTCACTCTGTGTCTAACACTATCTAAAATGCTTTGTGTTTGTTTCATTTGTAAAACAAAACTCTGTAATCCAGGACTTACCGCGAATGTGCTTTTCTGGCTCTGTGGACCCAAAGGCCTCTTGGAGACAGCAGATTCAGATGTGCACAAGTCCCCACCTTCATTCTCCTCTACAGATTTCTCTGGACTGATGCATTCAGAGAAAAACCATCAGCTAGAAGAAAAAAAGACAGCTTAGTTACACTCCAGATTTGCATCACTTCGAAGATGTTGAGGATGACGGAAGCGTCTGTATCTACACCGTGCACCCAGCAGAGGGGAGATGAAGAGACAAAAACCCTGGGATGCTCCATGAGAGCATGTGCCCCCTCTCCCTGCACCAAGCCTTTGCAGTGCATACAGATACCAGGCCGGGAGCTGTGGGTGCAAGGCATTTCTCCTTTACGCCTGCATACGCATCCCTCACAGGCACAGTTGGCAGGATGGAAGATTTAGCCCATAGCAAGGGAAATGTACATCATTCTCAACATTACTCATGCCAGAAGTGTTTTCAGGTTAATTTGCAAAAAAATATGACCTGAAAACCTAAGAGTGAGTTTCAAATGAGACAGTTATTTTAAGGCTTGGTTTACTAAACCTAATTTATTACGTGAGATAACAGAGTTCTGCAATCTACTGCATGGCTTCATGGCTGAAGTTAGTAATTCATGTGAATAATACTGCTAAAAAAAAGATGTTATGTGATCAGTCCATAGCAGTCAGTCATGGTGCCTAGACAGCAGTTATCTTGACTGTTTTTCCTACAGCACAGAATAGCTGAGAGGACTAGTTATCTCAGCTGCAAATATCCTGCTCAGTTACAGGAGCACAGCTGGAACATCACGGCTCCCTACCCCTGCATAGCCTTTCCTATAGCTAGAGCAGCATGCCACTACTGAGGGCTACAGATGAAAAAGTTTTTTAACTTGATACTGTCATGCTTACAATAAAGCGTACTCTCATCTTTAGCATTTCTAAGTCTTTTTGGCGTTTAAAGCATAAATGTAACATTCCTGGATGCCACCCCTGGTAGATAAAAGCAAACAACATTTTCATAAACAAGATAAAGCGTTGCAATTACACAGAATGCACTAACAGTGCCAGATCCAAGGCCAGGTAAGTGCGCACCCTTCAACTGCTGGGCACTTCAGAAAATACTTGATTCCAATTGAGTAAAGTAGAAGATTGAAAGAAAAAAATTATTTATTTAAGCAAATAGCAGTAGAGCTTTCTCATGTATTAGGGCAGAAAATGATACTCTGTGGGAGTCAGAAGGTAATTTTTCTCCTTCAGATAAGATGTTGCACAACTGGCCAAGCACAACCATGAATGATTTACCTACAGTGCATAAGGTATAAAATATTGCTTCTAAGTCACAAGTGCTGGTCAGCTCTTCTGCTATGGCAGCTTCTCTGTCTCCTGCCTCTGCATCTTACATTAACATGGGTAAAAGGTAGTTAGCATTTTTGGAAGTACACTGAACAATCAGCATTAAAAACACCTTGAAACACGGTCTGATATTCTAGTCCAACTAAGTGCTAGGATACCAGGATGAATGCACGAAGACTTAAGGAAGAGGTATGACTACTGTGTTTGCATTTCAGCTTCAGTAAACAGTATCAGGCACAGCTACATAGGGAAAGAGCGAGCTACTGCAATAGTGATTATTCACAGAAGAAAATAGTTCAAAAATGGAGTTTAAAAAGTAAGCAACTTACTTTTGTACTCAATCCCTCGAGGGAGTGCATTGTATCTGTATATCACAACATGCAACTCCTGCAATTGGTGGCCTACAGTAGGAAATACAAAATTAGATAAGGAAATGTAAACAGAGAAAGGGAGATTTGGCAGTGTATGGGGTCCAGCAAATATCTAGTTCTTCTAGTACTTTATCAAGGATATTTATAAGTGCAGAGAGAAGAGTCAGAGGCTAAAAATATTTCAGGAACCTTTCCCAAAGCTGAATATTGGCAATGGCTGCATTGTGGCATCATCTAAAAAACATGCTGAAAAAGCTGAGAAGGCTTTCCTGCAAAATCTTGTAAATCTCTGGCTAAAGAAATCACCTTACCCAACCTGTGGAGGGTCTGCCAATAGTATCTTCATTATAAAAGTAGGCAAGTGCACGCCTGTCAAACTCACAGTCAGGGCTGTCTGCAGTACTTGGAGGAAAGAGTCCCTGCAGCACAGGGTGTTTGATGAGAAACTCAGGAGCATCCTGGACCTTGTGGATAGAGCCTGCTGGCACTGCTGCCCCACGGTACAGCCAGGCAGATGGAGGCACCAAGCTGGAGGTGGCAGCAGGAGCAGGGATGCTACAGGGAAAGTGGCTTCTCAATAACATTTCTGCTTCAAGCAACTTGTTGTCAGCAGTCAAAATTTCAGGTTCAGGGAGCTGTGGCCTCCTGAAAACTGCTGGAGGACTGATGTAACTGTTAGTTTATTTGGCGAGCTCTAATAAATAGATGAGATATTATGAGGTTTGATAAGGAATACTGGCTTTCTGCATGCACAGCAGAACGGCTGTTTTAGTGGATTTTCACTAATTTCGTATTGCTTCAGCGCAATACAAGGATCATGGAAAAATCTACCAGACAATAACCAGCTTCCTGTTTTCCAATTTAAAAGCCTCTCATTTCTAATGTGTTAATAGTTTTCATTCCAAACATTTGCTAATATTCAAACATCTGAAGAAACCACAGTAATTTCTCCCTATTTCATTCGTAGCTGGACATGAAGAATGAATTGGACATTCTCAAGACTAAGCGGCACAGAAGACAAGGACTTTTTGGCACATTCAGTTACGGTAAATCTTTGTCTTATCCTTCCAGGTGGGGAAGTATTTGCAGGTTTTTTCATGCTTTTAATCAAACTGCAGATGTCTCAGCTGACAGACACTCCTCCTTTCATGAGCCTTTTTCTACAGAGGTATGGCTTAAAGATGATATAACCTCTTAATAACCTTAATCAGGCTATTTTTCATTATGTTTTAATTCATTATAATCCTAATAAGTCTGTGGAAATCTAGAATTAAAATTTGTCTCTTTAATGACTTATCTTTAAAACATTAGCTACACATGGAATTAAAATATTATTTACCAAGAAAGAAACAGATGCATTGGTAAGACAAAGCATTACCCTGTTGGATCTAGAGGTTTTATTTAGGAAGAACAAAACAAAATCCTTAAGGAGCTGCCCTTTCTCCTCAGCCTAAGCCCAGAAGGTAATACTGATTTGTTACTAACACTTCAAGTTACTATTTCATAGCTACTCCAACATCTTTTGGCAGCACATAAGATGTCCTGCTGCGTACAATTAACCAGTGTGCTGCTCGGGCAAGTGGTACTACAGCTCCCAGTGTGTGCACCATGGTCTCTTTGTTCTTTCTTAAACTACTGATCAATGAGGTCTCAATGCAAACACAGGGGCAGTTCTTCCATATGCTTTGGGTCAAATACATGCTACAGGAGCCCACAATAAAAAAAAAAAAACCTTCTGCACCAAGCCCATAAAATCCAAAATATCCCAAAGAAAAGGGTTTCAAAGAGTGCCCAAAAGTGAGAACATTTTTGTGTATCTTAAGTACCTATGCATCCAGCCACAGTCTGCTTCACTTGGTTTTTCCACTGAAGAAAAATCATTATGGTAAAAAACACAAATATACCTTTTTTTCCCTTGGGGAGGAGGTATGCCAGAAGCTGTGGGAACAATGGGAGTTTTGGCTTCCAGCGTAACTTGTGGTCCAAAACTGGGGCAAGCAGATCTTTGCAATGCAAACAATATCTGTAGTAAATTTCTGACCTCCTCACTGGCACCTCACACTGATTAGTTTACAACCATCAGTCACAACCAAACAACAGGGCCCAGATATAAAAGGGACTTTGAGGGAAATTTTGAGATATGGGTTATCAGATAGCCCTAGATGCTGTGTTCAGGAAATGTGTTCAGCATTATTTATCTGTCGTGGATTTAGTTCAGTGTAAAATTATTGACTCTTTAAATGTAGAGGATTTTTTTGTGACATTTTATGAGTTATTAGTCTACAGAGCCAAAATAGTAATACTACATGTGTGCACGTTGGTATTGTAGCCACAACAGCACTCCAAGCAAGTAGACAAAGCTCAAGCCTGAAAAAATGCACTGGGTCAAGTTTTTATACTCTAGACACCATTTAACAGTGTTGTATGTCTCAGAGATAGTTCAAATATTCAACAATTTTCCCAGTTAAGCCCAAAATCACACTTCAGGAGACAAAGGGCCAAAGATATGTAAGAGGAAATTGAAAGGAAGAAGCAAGGAGCAGGAAAAAGACAGGATGATTTTACAGTCAGATTCTACACATTTAGACTAAAAAATTATGTACTTTTAATACTCTGCTTGTGCCACCCTCCTCTGGAGTACTGGATATTGTCAGAGACAGGAAATTGAGTCAGATGAACCCTAATCTAATATGGTTTCTCCTGTAATCCTATTTCCATGGAGATCTGTTATTTTACTGAAGGCAGCAGAACTAACAGATTCTGTTATTCGATAATTGTGAATCTGTTTTTGAGGATCTAACTGCAATAAATTGTCTATTTTCACTTCCTCAGATAACAAATTCTGCCTTGGGATCTTTTGAGTCAATGTGAGACACATACCATTAGGGCAGGCCTTCAGGCTCATGGCCACTTACTCCCTACAGGTTAGTCTGTTTTGTGCATTCCTGTTTATCCAGCTGGAAATGAGTTAATAGAATTCTGAGGAATCATAACTTTTGACCTCATGACTGCCTATGTTTAAAATAATGCATTTTAATATCACACCAGTAGTTTAGTTGTTTTTCTAAACTCCAGTTGTCTTCAAAAACATGATACAGACCAACTGAAAGGACAGAGTTTGGAAGACAAAATTTAAAAAAACCCCAACCGCAAGAAACAAAACCCTAGAAGTCTTTGTGGACATTTACTTGCAACATAATTATCTACTGTTGTTACAAACAAAAACAAAAGTGAGTTTGCGTGGTCAAAACCACTTTAAATCTGCACTGCTCATGTTTCAAAAAACCAGGCTTCTGCTGCATCTGCCTGGCCACGCACACTAAAGTGGGCTGCTGTAACAAAGCCAGGCTTGGCCGTGTCTGAGCAGGGCGCAGGGCTGTGGGCTCACACACAGGCAGGGCAGCAGCACGGCTGCTCTGGGGAAAATGGAGCTCTGCTGTGTCGCTCTCCTCTGGCTCTCAGAGCTCGGGCGATGCAGTTTCCATTTGCTCATGCTCTCTCACTGAGGCTGTTATGAGGCAGTTAAAAAAATAATGAATACTGTTAAATATGTATTAGTAACTTGTTGTTAACAATAAGAGCTAATGGGAGGACATTTCCAAGCAGTTAATGATTGGCCAGAGGAGATGACTGGGGTCCTTAATGCAGTCAGTCATTAAATGTGAAGCAATACCCGTGCTTTTACCCACTCTTGCTATTTGCATCTTCCCTTCTCTCTTTACATCTCCAGCTTTCTGCACTCCATTGATGGGAATTTTATTTCCTTTTCTTATGTGCCCGCCCTGTTCCCAGCCCTTAGTAACTGGCACAGAAAATCTCCACTCACAATAATCTATGCAGTCTCCAATAAATTATGCTTGTATTGCTGATTAAATGAATATTATTATTATTAAATATTAAAATGAAGACTTTATCAACATTTTAGCAATCACAGATGAAAAAACTACACAGATCAGTGTAATCCTTTTACTGGTTTATAGTGGAAAAGGCCTATATGGAGTGTCACAATTCCCTGTGCTGTCCCTGAGTGCATTTTGCATTAAGACCTGTGATTCAGCCGAAAGATATAAAAAAATCACACACAGTCAGACAGATCCCTCCTGGCTACACATCTGAGAAGGCTCAGGAGCATAAGGTCGGCACACAGCAACTTATGCTCACAAAATGAGCCCAGGACCACCTGTTTCAGAGGTTAGTATGCAAAAATTTTCAAGGTCTGAAACTTTTGACAAAACCACACCACTCTTGAGGGATCTGTTCTCTCTCTCCCTTCCCCTCCCTCCTTTCTTCCTCCTACTAACCATGCCCGCAAAAGTAATTAAAGTTAAAGGACAGCAAACTACTTCATGGATGTATGTTTTAAGTAAAGAAGCTGTTTATCTTGTTCCAGGTGTTTGATCCTGAAGTTGTTCAGCCATGAAAAGCAGTGCTTTGACACTACAGTAATCTCTGGTATTACTATAGACTGACTTGTCACTAATAGTTACCTTTTTTGAGTAATACCTTTTTCTTTTTTTTTATCCATTGTTTCTGAGCAGTGCAGCTTAGTGCTAACTTGAAGACAGTCACAGTGCGTTTTCTTCATTCAAATTCTTCTATTTGCATAATGAAAAGGTTGTATTGCATTTCATACAAACTCTGCTGCTTACTGTTGGTTTTTTTATACTTATAAAAATGATCATTTTAAATAATGAGAACACTGCTCTTACTTTCTTTTCAGGTCCCTTGCTATGCATTTTTAACTATGACCTAGAACCATCCTAGAACATCTGCAAACAGACAAATCTGTATGTTAGTTATGGATGTATTTATACTTCTTCCATAACACAAGCCATTCTTACTTTTAGAGTCCATTCCTTCGGAAATCAGTCTCAAAAGAAAGGTTGGATGGTAGACTGCAATTTGTCAAAACTGCATAAAGAAACCAAAGGAAGCAAGAAATGGTATTCCAGGTAATCATAACTTCTTACGAATGTAGACGGAACATGAACACACAAAGTTTGGGAAAGAGTAATCTAGTGTTTCATTTACTAATTGAAAAATACTATTTCTTTAGATAATAAAGCACTGTAAGTGGGCAGAGTATTCAACTACTGATGCCTTTCACTTTTTCTTTAGTCCAGAGCAATAGTAGTTACTAATGCAGAAATTGCTGAATTTCACAGCTTTCTGTGTTTTGCAAACATTCCATAAAAAATAATTTTAAAAATTTTTATTATTCGAAGAGATTCAACGAAGGTTTTGACTAAAAAATGGCTTCTTCACAGCCTGTATTCCTGTCATTAACTATTGCCATTACTGATGTGAGAGGCTCCTCACTGTTCCCCTAACTGGACAACACTAAAGGTAATAAAGAAGGAGAAGATGAAGTTGTTGAAGTCTTGTAAGGGAATCTTTAAGTCCCTTTTGGAGGGCAACAATTTGTAGATAAGGAAGAGCAAGGACAAGGGAGAATGGCCAGACCATTTTAGGACTTCTAAATACCCCTGCAGCTACTTGGCTCAGAGATTGCCCATGTCTGCTTTAGGTCATTGGAATACTTTTCGGCCAGCATAATTTAAAAAGTAAATTTCCTTGGTCATAATCACACAAAAGAACTATTTGGAGTGATTGCATATGCAGTGTAGAAAACCTGATCGTGGGCCTGTCACTCATGGGGACAGCCAGCACTCTCCTGCTCAGGAGCCCTCACTGTCAAGTGTCCGTCACATCAGTAACTTCACTCTGCCTGCTTTCATTTTGAGACTGAGTATCTCTGTTTGAGTCATATCTGTAAGGCACAGAGGAGTCAGGACTTCCTTGTGGTAGGTGCTTTTCAGAGAGATCGCTCCCCGCTGCCTCAGTGAAAGGAGCTTACGTGTGGGATGAGTGGGTACACCTCCAACTCACGGCCTCTGTCCTTCCACTGACCCCTGGCTCTGCTGCTCCTTCTTCCCTATTCTGTTCTCGACCTCTTTTCACAATTGCCCATCTTCCTCTGCAGATGGTCTCTCTGCTGTTCTCTCACCTAATATGGATTTTGATTTGTCACAGGGAAAAAAAAAGAGACAACCAAGAGAAAGAAGGTTGGTTGTGAACTCCACATTTATGCTCCCTGAACAGAAACCTACCTGCATGAAAATCAAACAGGGAAGGGAATAAAACATGGTGATTTTGAGATCAGATTTTCTCCGATTCCCTGAGAAGCTCAGAAGTCAGGAAGTCACTGTCAGTTCCCTGTTTCTGTGTTTCAGCCTTATTTTCAGCACAGGTTAGAATTTTTTGCCACCACTTTTGGCTCTTATTCGCCTTTCCTGGAGAGGGAAGCATATGGGAATGCTTGACAGAGCTTAAGATTCTGCAGTCCTGAGGTAGTGAATACTATTACAACGTCAAGCAGCCCTGAAAGTGCCCCAGCTTCTTCCCAAGGACAGCCCCAAACCTCCTTACAATCTGCCCTGGCTGTTCTCAGCAAAGCTCTGCAAGACCCCAGGTTTTTTCCCTGGATATTCGCAGGGTGTTAAAAAAGAGCAGTGCTCTGTGTGGCTAAGCAGTGTTAAAGTGAGACCATCCAATGACAAACACAACGTGAGCTGAAGTCGGAGGCAGTAGCAGTCCTCCCTCCCCCTCAAACTGTGACAGTGCTTCTGTATCACTACAGATACATTATCTTATTTACAGAATTACAAACTAACGATAGGGTATGAAAATGCAAAGCATTTTGCTAACCTGGAGTCTCTCAGTTTCCTCCTTTGGTACATTTTTCTCATAATAAGAGGGATGGTTTTTGTCTGTGAATAATAAACACTTTGAGCTTGAATTAATTCAAATATTTCTCTCCTATCTCACTTGGTAAAATAATAGGGATATTCCAGGCTATCTCCTATTGCCCATTAATGTTGTGTATATAAATAAGCCAGGTTATCTTTTTCTTGTGAGAAATATTTTATCTAACAGGCTCTTGTCTAGTGGTTCCAGTACTCTACCACTCTAAATTAGGACACTTTATCTTAAGGCTTCATAATCTTACGAGACTATAATTGGAAAGTTTATAAAAAAAATCCTGCTTTGTAAGCTTGGCAGCTGAGATAGAAAGAGGGAATGAGAAGGGCTACAGCAGAATTACACCATCACTGCTAGCCTGACTCCGCTTGACAGAGCCGTTTAATATTTTGACAAGACAAAATATAAAGCAGCATTTTATTCTGTAGAGACTTCACTAGACACAAGCATGGAAGTGCTTGTGATCAATAAAGTTTGCGGTGGAGAGTGATTTATTTACAGCAGGGTATTATGTAGAGAAAGAGCTGTGATATTTCCACAGGCTTTGACGGCATAATGGGCCCCTCTCAATCCTTACATGGAAGGGTTAGATTGTCATGGTTGCTCAGGCAGTATTCAAAACGTTATCTGATCAGCCTTAAAGACTTCAGAACGAGACAGATGATTAGTTACCCTAAACGATCCTCATCATGCAGAAATTGATGATTTAATATAGTCAATGACAGACGATTCCATTTGTACTAGATAAAGTGTCTGCGGTTTGTATCAATCATAATAGAGTTATTATTGAGCATAAAAGAAAAGCATGTTTAATATCATTAATTCCAGATATGTCGCTTTCCACATCTGGCATTCATCCATAGAGCAGAACCACTCCAGGCTATCATTCCTGCCTGTGTGCTGGTGACTCCAGTGTTTTTTGTAATTTCAAAATGTTTTTCAGCACCTCCAGCTAGGTGCAATAACAGTTTACAGATTACCTATGTCATCACATTTTGACAAACTTCTCAATCTGATGTGACCTTCATCTTTAGCCATCTGCTTGCCTTTGTTTCTGCCTTTTTTTTTTTTTTTTATAAACCTCTGCAGCTTAAAGCTGTAGTGGTTTGTTCCGTATTCTTCTAGGTCAACATTTCACCTGTGTAAATCCAGAAACACAGACTGAAATGTACAGACAGTAACCCGGGTTCAAGTCTCAAGGTAGCTGACACTGGGCAAACCTCCCAGGTAGATGTTTTCATCACTTACATCAAATGTTTTTTAATTGTTAACTCTTATCAACAATCTCTGCATAAAAATCAGCATTCAGAAAATATCCTATGTGCAGCCAGTCCTTCTGCAGGGCCTTTCTCTTTTCTTAATTTCGAGAATGTATGGGGCAGAGTCTGGATGTTTCTAAAACCAAATCATAAATAACTGTAAGTGACTGAGCAGAAACCATGCTGAAAATGCAGCTCAGTCCACTGCCTGTGCAATTCATGCATTCAGCCATGGAACCCCAACACATACACCAGAGATTCCAAACACATGTGCCACTGCTGTCCAGGAGGGAGACTAAAATCCCAGAAAACTTCTGCATCTATGTGCAGATATTTTTTCACTTTATTTTCCTGAATTCCAGCTAAAATTTCGAAGAGGAAAGGGATTCTGCATCTTTATTCACTCAGATGGACAATTGCATGGTTTTAAGTGATAAATGCTCAAAAAAAAAAATTAGCGTTATAAAAGAATGTAAGCTTGTTTTTAAACACTAAGATTTCCTGTTACACTGTTCAAATAAGAAAACTGGTGAGGCGTTCTTTTACATGCCATCATAGGGGCCTCCTCACCCTTTTTTCCCTCCTTACATGGGTGTTTTATACCAGTAGGGAGGACAGTCCAAATGAGTTGGCCAGCTGCCAGTTCAAACAGCAGGAAGTTTACTGATGCTGGAAGCTTTATTTATTTTGTGTTTTATTTTGGAAGGTGGAGTAAAGAAGGCTGGTAGCATTTCACTGACAAGGAGTTGTCCTGCACTTCAGGCTCTGCCATCAACCAAGCATTGTAAGATCTCCTATACTGCAGAGTTCGGTTTAAAGATCAAATCCACTGTTTACCTCCTCCTCTCTACTGTCACTTGTCCAATAGAAAGGACAAGAAAACGAAACCATCTAAGTAACTACTACCGTAGATACAAGTATTGTAACCAGGGGAGGGAAGGAATGGTAACTACTGCGTAAGTAGTGCAAATTACTTGGTAATTCTGTGCGAAACACGAGGGAGAAAGTTGGGCACAGCCCTAAACTGACCTCAAGGCCCAGATAAGGCAATTACCATGATCTGTTAACGTTAATTAATAAAGGTCCTGACATTCCTACTTTATTTTTTTTCTCTCTGTACTTACTGATGTTTCCTTCAGTGGTGAAGCCATTCTTCCAGTGGGGAAGAGCTCGTGGCTGCTAATCCCCAGTCCTCCCCTTTCAGGTGCTGCCCGTTCTGTTTCTGCAGATCATGGCCCATGAAACCAGACTGGTGAAAGGATGCAGTGTTACCATCAGACCTCTCAGCTCCTCTGCCTGGCTCATTTTGGTGATCTGGTTTGCAGAACCACGCCTGAAACTGTTCCTTCAGAGCATCCAAGAGAGAAAAGAGTTGCCCTGATCAGGTGAGAATAAGCAGCCAAGGGAAGTGAGGAATGTCCTAGCAAGGCATTGCTGGCAGGGGACATGCTCCAGCAGTTCCGTCACCAACAACTCCACTTCTCAGGGACTTTAGGCAAAGACCTCCAGCCTCAGCCGAGATTGTTTTAACATCTAAGACAGAAGTCATCCCTAGGAAACCACCAACAGTTAATGACCTTAACGTTATTCACCGCTGTAGCCCAAATTTCTGAATACAGGTGAAATGGGTACAGTTTTGGTCAACCACTTGAATAAAAAGGTAAGATATCAAAGATGATACAAGGAGTAATCATTACCTAATTTTAGTTACTGCTTTTCACATTGAAAATTCTTTCACTATGAAAATAAGATGAAAATTTAAGTATTCAATACAGGAAGCTATAAATATAAAATATAGGTGCAGAATATAGCATATGGCTTAAAGCCCAAGACAATGCATCTGTATGTACACATGAGTATGTAAGCGTAAATGAAAGGAACTGCTACCAGTGAGTTATAAAAATAAAGAGAGCATGTTTTCAGCTCTTCAGGCAAGCCCTGAAAGAAGAAAAATATGGGTTTTTTCCCATATTTTCCTTTAAGTCTGCTTACTGGAAATTACCACTATCTCAGAGGACACCTACCTTTGTGCTTAGATTTCTAGCATGAGACATGGGGGAAGATGGCTGGTTTGACAGGTGTCAGATGATGTTAGCATGCTCTCACATATTCTCTAAGAATCATCTTATGGCAAATCTATCCACCATCTTTTGAAGGAAAAACAAAAAGAAACTTCCCAAAACATGAAAGGAAAAAACCATTTAAATTATTCTCCAGCATATTAAAACTTCTTATTGAAGGAAATAGCTATTAGTTAAAGTAAAAAAATTAACTCTAAAGGAAGATTTAGGAAGAGATGGAAGAATGAGATATTCTGGATCACAGCAGTGAATATATAGGTAGAGACTTAAAGGAGACTGAATTACTATCTGAATAAGATTTCTAGTCTTGAGAATTAAAAGGTTCAGAAAAAGCTCTTGAAATCAAAAATACTAGAGGGTACTGACAGAGCCATATAAAATGCAGAAGGTGAAATTGTCTGTATTGTTAGGAGATAAAAAAGGAGTAATGACTGCTTTAAGTGGGCAAGGCGTAGAGAAGGGGCTATAATATAAACTGAAGAGTGGGCCAAGAGGAGGTACAAGCACTGGTCACTCTGTCCTTTGGTGTGTATATCTGTTGTTATTCTCCACCACTCAGCTGTCTACAGTAGAATGCAGCTTTTGATTCCTGGAGAGGGCACAGAGATCCAGTCTCCTCCACCATCAGTTCCTACTCAAGTGGAAATACCATCTGTGTAGACAACATGCTGCTGTTGGCAGCCACAGCTGGTCCCCAGACCAGTGACCTTACATTTCCACTTGCTTTCCCCCTGCTTCACTTTGCCTGATACCTTGTAATCCCTGACTCTCTAGAAGAGCTGTCTTTTGCTTCCCTTTGATTCTTCTCTTGAGTACCAGATTTCTACACCACTTTAGTATTCCCAACTCCCAGAGTTTTGTACCCAGCTCC
The DNA here is from genome assembly GCA_013397725.1 of Rhagologus leucostigma. NCBI lineage: Eukaryota > Metazoa > Chordata > Aves > Passeriformes > Rhagologus > Rhagologus leucostigma. The sequence goes on from VZTD01002597.1 coordinate 5,378,527, forward strand.
CTAAATGCAAAACAATAGCTTCATTCACAGGGACAGACTTTCTTGGGACCCACGGAAACAATGGGAAATGGTAGGCAGGCAGCCACACAGGGCCAGTTTCATTTCTACACACGGTCCTGGTGGGATCAGCCCTTGTCGTCAGTGACCACAACTCAGCATTAGCCCTGTTATAAGATGTGCAGAATGGCTTCCTTGCTGCACACAGGAAAATTCCTCCAATGGAAAATAAAAGTATTTAGAAGCTTAAAATAAATTATGATAAGAATAATGTGAATTGTTATATAATATTGGTGAGGACTGAGAGATGTGAAGGACACTTCGGGAAGATGCTGGTGAGAAAAAAACTCATGACAGCTTTAGTCTTGGATTGGTACTAGCAGTAGAGTTTCTCCCACATGCCTTCTGGTGAGTAGTGGAGCCCATGCCCTGGCAAAGCTGGATTCCTTGGCCTGTCAGAGCCTAGCCTACCCCCTTGCAAATTTTGAAAAAAAAAAATCCGTTTTCTCACTAGTTTTGTAAGCCAGCTGTGATTTACATCTCCTTGTCCAACAACAGGATTTCCCCATGAGAATCAATCTCTTTTCAGTTTTAGACCTGTCTCCAAAACCTCAAGATGTTTGGTTAAAGCGACATTTCAGGCACTTTCCTTCAGCAAAAGTGACACTGAGCACAATAGAAGAGAAACTGAGAGAGGGCTGTATGTAGACAGGCAAGAAAATCAAACTCAAGAACCAGTGCTGTGTGGAGCTACTTAAAGTCAAGACATATATTTTATTTCTCACCTTTCAAGCAAATACATGTCTTTTGTGTCCACTCTTTAAGGCTACATGTAAAAGTGAAACCTCGGAGACAGGAAAGAAAGAGACAACAGGTTATTACAGACCTCACTGCTGTCCTGAGTGATTCTTCCTTTTCTCCATATAGTGAATTAGCTCCTTGTAGAAGAATTGAGTTCGAGTCTTAAAACATAGTGGATTACTATTCTCATTTACCAGTGTCAGCTTTTTTTCAAACCACTGTTAATCATTTAGTTTTGTGTGTTTTACAAAGTTGAGACAGATATTTTCAAATGTATTGTGGGGCACATGGGGGTACATCTTGCATACTTACACATCTATATTTCAATAAATTCATAGTCACTAAAATTCATCCGTAAGAAACTGTGTTTGAGGTCCAATCCATCTTGTGGTCAACACCACTTTCTTTATTTATGTGGGTCATCCATTCAGTTAAAGTTCTGCCAAAACAGTGCAGTTGATCTAATTCCTCATAACCAAAGCAATTACTTTGAGTTTTAGTTTGCTATAATTATACTGCTACAGACTTTAAACACTCTAAAGTACAGGGGTGTATGGTGTTGCAGGCCCAGCAAGCACAGCCTCAAACCTCTCTGGCCTCTCCATAGCTTTCCTGTGCCTGTCATATTATCATCTTTCCACTTGATCTTATAAAGAGTTTATATTTACACTCTGGCAGTTTGATATTATTTGTCTTTTTCTGAGCTTGATGTTTGATGCCTCAGCACAACTGAAGGCAAATCCACCCACTGTATCATGCAAAGCAGAAGTGCTCTTTCCCCGATCACTTGGTTTTGCACAGCTTCCCTAAGCCCTGGGCTTTTCTCCTGAAGATTTCACTCTCAGCAGTCTCTTTTCTGTTCCCTCCAGGAGGGATTGTGCTGTGCATTTTCCACAATTGGATATCGTATTCTGCCCTTACAATATGCACATTTATAACAGCTTGTTTTGCTTTAAAGAGCTAAAAACATAGGATCATCCTCCCCTGGCTCTCTCTCACTGTCTGCTCAGTAAGGAAGGAGTGGTCTCAGAAGGATTGTCACAGGAAATAAACCTGCAAATGGACCTGAGTGATGCTGTTGGTAGGATACCTTTGGAAGGATGGGTTTGTACTGCAGTGAACTTCAGAAAGCCTTTCTGCCCTGGTCTGTAATTCCCAACATGAGAAATAATACCTGTAGTTGAAAGAAATTGCAGAGAAATCTGCTCACATTAAGAAAAATGTAAACAAAGTTGATTGATTCAGAGCTCGTATCCTCATCTAGAGACACTGACTGGCAAATTATCTCTCTGAGAATATAGATACAATCCCTGGCTTGTTCCAGTCTGCAGGGTCTTACTTACAGGGATCAGTTAGAGCAAATCTCATTAGAAGGGTTCATTTGCCATCCCTGCACAGTCCTAGGTTGCCCGTGAGCTCCCTGTTTCTGGGGCCTGGCATGTGGGATGAGAGTTTTTTGCCACATTTTTGGACGAAATTCTAACTGGCATACTCTCCTAAAATCAGAACCTGGACCTCACATCCTAGGATGACCTTTTGCAATGTGATAGGCATATATTCGTGTCCATATAGAACAAAAGCTCAGTAAAAATATATGGAGGTGTCCATATAGTATTAGTATATCAGGTTATTAGTTGTCCCTTCCCTTCACATGATTAGGTCTTTTTCACATAAAAATGCACTAGAATACCTATTAAGGGCAAGGCTGTGAAAAATCAAAACACCTTTGATCAAACTTGTTGGAAATGAAGCCAAAGAAAGGGAATCTTACAGCCCACATTATATAAACAGATAACAAAGTACAAATGAGTGTATTTGCTGCCGCCCTACTTTGCAGCACACGCAGTGTACACCTACCGCACAGTAACATACATTACTGAATAATAAATCACACTTTGATCCAAATAACCCAAAGCATTTTACAAACACTAATTAAAATTTGAAATATCTCTCTGAGGTACTTAAACAACAATGTACATAATTTGTAAGTGGGAAAAGTGAGCCCAGGGAAGGTTAAATTAACTCACTCAGGATGAGAATGGGAATCAGTGAAAAATCAGGAAGATGATATGTGTCTGTATCCCACTCCTCTATACAAACTAAGGGCATCTGTCCTTGAATCTACAGAGTGAGTGTGAATTGTAACTTTAAAAAGGTTTTCCAGAAGAATACTTGTCAGAGTGCCTTTAGTTACTATGAATTCTAAGTCTCTGGTTTTAAACTACTAGATAGTCTCTACCATATCACTGTTTCCCAATACTTCAACACTCTTAATGGAAAAAGCAATCCCTGCTCATCATATAAACCACTTCTGGATCTGACTCAGTGACAACTGGATACAACCACATGAGCTCTCCTGAGATGACCACTAATTGGTCCTTCATGGCGAGTGTTGCTGCCTCCAGGAATTTGCATTGCATCACACAGAAACATAAAAACTATGAAATAATTACAGAAGAGCTACAGGGAGAGAGTGTTGCCACAAGCAATGCTCTGGCCTCTCCTTCTGGGCTGTGTCATGCTCTTCTCAAATGGCAGCAGGGCCAGCAGGGGCAGCTGCCCCGCCAGCATGAACTCCCACTTCCTTCCACTGCACAGGGGCACACGGATGAGTTCCCCCAATCCTCCCCCATCCCTCTTCTGAGGATTAACGTTTTGCCTAATTGTAGTTATACCTGCTCCCAGGAAATTATCTGAATTGCAAAATAACCAAATAAAAGCAAAAAAATTACCACCCTTATTTTCTAGGTTTATTTTGCCCCCTGTTAGCAGGGGTCATTCCTCAGCACCAAGCAAGAAGGTAGGAGAGAAGCAGGAGGCAGAACTCTGTGTATGGAGAGGTGGCCCCTTCAATATACGGTTTTCCACTAGAATTGTTCACAAAACTTGCACAGCACTGGGGGCAGCTTTTTGACGTTCCTGGAGTATTTAACATTATTGATCTTTTCTGAAAAATGAGTAATGTAACATGTTAATTACCATTAATCATTCTTTTTCTAATTCAGGTAAACAAGGGGTAGTTTGGTTCATGCTCAGCTAATATCTATTTTCATAATTATTTTTGCAAGGACCCTATTTGATGAAATTCAAATACGTATTTATTTGGAAGAAAAATATTGATATTCTTTTCATTTTAGCTAAGTATTCCATGAAGGATCAACTTTCCTAGCTGTGCTATTAAAGAAACAAAAACCAAACATGCTATTGTGTCTTAGACCTACATTTTAAAACTGGGTCTGCTGGTTTTGGCTCTATTAGCATGGAAGTCGACAGTTAGTTTCACAACAGTGCTGGGTGGAGAAGAATCAGATTCCCATCCCCTTGCTTGCCTTTGGCAGCCGGGTTGTTATTAGATGGGATTAAAACCCCCACATGTTCCCATCACCCGAGCAATCAGCTCATGGGTTGCCCAGCGCAAATGCTGCTCCCAGAAGGTCCTGCTTTGCTCAGCAAGTGTTTGCTTGGGGCATGAACTGAGAGCATCACGTGAACTGGCTGTGGCACTGCTTTTGCCTGCCTTTCCACCAGGAAGGAACATTACTGATCCCTCACCCTTTCCCCAACTCACCGGCATCCTTTATCCCTGGGATGTCAACCACCCTGCAAGGGACAAAGAAGCATGAAGAGTCCGTTTTCCCAACATAGCCTTCCTGTTGTGATTTATTTCAATAACATTAAAAATACCTCCTTGTTATCTGCTCCAAATCTCTCTAGTTAGAACTGTCAAGAGTTGGTAAATGTACTTCTCAGGCTGCTTTAGCTGGCTCCTTCAGAAACCCTTCATCTTCTCCCGCTGTCTTTGCTGCCTTTTCACACCTCTTTCAGTGCTGATACCGGGCCTGTTCCCACCGGTTTTTAAGCACAGACTTTTTAAATCAGATTTTGAGCTGGGCTATTTATTTTTCCTCATAATTGTAGGCAGGAGTACTGCAAGCCTAAACCCAGTGTTTCCAGCCCTACTGTTGCCCTGCTGTCCCAGGAACTCTGAAGCCCCTCTGCTAAGAGCTGTGATGCCACAGCACAAGCAGTATTTCCCATGCTCCGCCTTTCTAATGTTTGTGGCAACACTATTTTTAGAAGAGATAAAGGTGATACTGCTATTTTCCCTATTATTATTACTTCAGTGCTCTGATGCTGTTCTGCATGTACAGTACTGACAGGCTGATCACAGAATAATTTAAAAATACAGATGTAAAGCATATTTATTTCTCCTAATGAACATACCAGTACTGCTCCTCAAATGATAACTCTGTTTCCTGAAACCAACAAACCCTGAAATAATATTGACAGGAACAATTGCTTGAAACTTGATAGAAACAGTATATATTGAAGATACAAGAAGTCACACTAATAGGAATCCTGTAAGGCAAATGACTCCACAGAGGATAAAAGGTATGAATAGAAGCTCACTTATATTTTAAAAACACAGCTTCAATAATTTATCATGTCATTTAAAAGACTGAATAGAGGTAAATATTGAGATTTTTATGGAATAAAAAGGAATTATTCCTAAAATGTGCCATTAGATAACACAGAACTGTCATTTCATTTTTTAACAGCCTCAGTTTCCAATAATTAAAATACTGAGTGCCAAGAATATTTTTTATTAGAGTTCAAAAAAATTCTCTCTTATGCCTTTGAATGCAAAAGAAAAGGCGAAATTGGCATTTCAAGAAATTCTGATTATGGTGGAATCATTGTAAAAAATCCACTGTTAACATAAACTCAGTTAGTTAAGATGTCTATTAATAAATACATGCTACCGTCTCATACCATTTTCAGGTAAAAAGATTTTTAGGGCACATGAAGAAGGTGTCCTCCACTGCCTCACCCCTTTTCACTATCTGATTTTACACCACACAGATAGTGGTATAAGAATGAGAAAAAGCAGCTTACTGCTACTTCTTGGGCTCTTGAGTGTCTGATGGTTGATTCAGAGAGAAAGAAGTTTAAAAGTGAATCATTTCAGAGGGAAAAAGAGCTAATAGATGACAGCTCTGAATTGGATCAGCTAGTCAAGAAAGAAAACTGAAGCTTCACGAAGTTTCACATACCTCCAAGAAGATGATGTCAGAGGAGTTTCAGATATAATACCTTGAAAATGAACTTAGAAAGAGAATGACTGAGTAGTAAATCACAGAAAAGTTGGAAACTGAGGCAACATAAAAAGGAACATGACATCTCAAATAGTCAGGGGACTGCTAAGGATTGATATAGAGAGGCTGCCCCTGACAGCTGAACTGGTCCACATGAGTAGACTGGAAGAGATGGAGGCCACACAACTCCTCTCCTTTTCCTACCCTAGTGTATTAGGGACACCACATTTTCCTGGTCCCATTTGGTTAAGGCAGAGACCAGAAATAAGAACCCTATGCCATGAAACTGCACTTAGAAAATGCTTTTGGTCTTGTGTCTTTTAATCCACAGCACTAAGGGTCATTTTGGTCTTTAGGCACAAATGTGTAACTTTACAAGAACAGAATCCATCTAAGAAGATCAGGTGGCTGGAAAATACTTTTGCTTGTTTTACTTTTAAAGCATGGCAAAAAAAGGAAGAAAAGAGCATGTCTTACTTTTTCACCTCTGCCAGTTGACAAAGAACTGAATGATTCTAGTCAGGTATTTTAACATTTAGGCTGATATACTTCATCCAGTATTATCATTGACTGCTTTTTCCATTGTCATTAATACCTGCCTACGATTGTAGACAGGTAAATAACTGCTGCACATCATAATCACTCTCTTACATGATTATCCTCTACAGACCTTAGTTTTATTTGCACCAGCTCTCTGTCTTTTCACAAAGCAAAGGACTGTATAGATAGTATAAAGCTATAGAAGAAATTCAGATATATGGTATTGTCTGCTAAAACATTCCCTGATTGTCTTAGGTTACCTGCTGGCTCCATTACAGCCTTTCAAAAATAAGAAATCAAAGACTAGGAAAATGTTCTCAGCTTTGTAGTGTTCATAGTGGGCTTCTCTGCAGCTTCACAGAAACTGCAACATGTTAGCAGTTCCTATCACTGACCTTTCCTATATTTTTTGCAGCTTCAGCTTGAAGTTCGCTTGCTTTGATATAAATCATTGCAACATTGCATCACCATGGAGCAAAATCACACTACACACAGTAACAGGAGAAGCTGGTAACTGGACTTTGGCTGGTTATGATTCTTTGCCTTAATAGAGGGAAGTACCTTGGAACTTAAAACTCCCCAGCATAGGATCGTCAGGTCTGAATAGCTTATCAAGTTATCATTTTTAAAATAGTAACATGCTGGTAACCATGACAGGATTGCAAGAATACAAAGAAATTCTGTTTGTAAAAAGAATGAATTGAAAACTCTATGTATTGATGTGTTCTCCTGTTATACTTCTCATGCTTTCTGTTTTTAATGGAGCTGATCCAAACGTCTCAGTGTTGTTTAGAAAGCAACTTTAGAGATTGCTGGGGTCATGTATATGTTCTTAGGTGCTTGTTTTCCTTATAGGGTGCTGCTCAACTGTGCGTGGTAGCTTCAACAGTTTACAGTCTATTTATTTAATATTCCTGACGAAAGAAACTTTACATGAAGAACAGGGTTACATGCCTGACATGTTTCCTCCGCAGGCAACAACTCACTTTGGTATTATTGCAGCCAGAAGCCAGACTTCCAAACCCCAATCTTGCTCATATGAACTTGCAATAATGATATGCAGGCTATGACAGCCTCTTTTTCAGATTTCCTTTTTCAAGCAGCTCTGTTGAAATTAAAATTGCAACCCAGATCAATTTCTGCAGGGAAATTGAAACAAAAAAAAATAACGAATAAAGGAAGATTTCTTATACATAATCATTTATACTCCTAAAACTTACACCGTTGATTGCTGACCTCTGAAAGGTGGAGAAAGTACCTGTCCCCTGAGTAGATACTCAGAGCGTAGATTTTGTCTACTGTGGCTTGGTATTCAAATAGAAGATTTTTTTTCTTCCCACATAATAATTCTCACATGTGTTAACCAGTGAAGAGAGAAAATTGGATGTATTGTGTATCATGGAAAAAAGACCTAGTGTAGACTGAAGAAAAGGCATAAGTATTCAAGGAAGTAAAAAGATTCTTAAACATTTCCCTGATTTCTCTTTTGTTAGCTTATATTTGTGCCTGTGAAGACAAACTTTGCACTAGTTTCTGAGATGGTAAAACTTCTACGTGGTGCAAGGAAGTTCAGTTTGAATAATAATGAGCAGTCACCAGCTCCTTCCAGTGGGTTGTTATTTTAGATAATTACAATCACCAGAAAAGCTTAACAGTCAGCAGCAGGAAACTTCTAAATTTTTAGTCAGGATCTCTATCTAGTAGGAAAAGTGTACTTGAAGGTTGCCATTACCCAAAAGTACGTTTGGGCACATAGGCCCATCGTCACTGAAAACCGTGAAATAAACTCTCCAACCAATTTGCTGGGTTAGAAAGTTAGCATTACTTTATTAGCAGCACTGGATGCATGGGGAATTCTCCTCAAAGCATGCATGCCCAGTAGCCTAACAGGCCAGGTTATATTCCTCAAACTAATACATACTCATCACATTTCCTGAATACATGCATATATGCTAATTGTTTCCATGGACTTATTTGGGTATAGTTCTGGATCTTCAGATGAATTTTTCTCCTTGAAAGTACCTCAATTACGTGGTCAGGTCATAATGTACTTCTCTTATCATTCTTTGTTCTGACGCACAATCCTTGTTCTCAAAACTAAAGATAGCTGCTAGTACATATTAATCACTAAAATAAGTAAAGGAAGTATTAGCTGGCACAAGACTTATTAGTCTCAGATGCAGAGAGTTAACACAAGGCCACATAAATCTCAGGTATTTGTAATAAACACTGTATGGTACAAAACTAAGCATTAACCGTGACTACGGGGATCATACACTACTGAGCTAAAGTTAAAAGAATTTTCCAACATCTTCCCCCACTGCTGCACAGAGCTCTTCTTAAAAAATTTAACTTGCTCAGTAACACCATTAGACAGAGACCCTGTAGCTTGGGCATAGAATTACTAGTGACCTGAAAAATTCTTGCAAGCAACTAGACTTTTACCTTCTACAGGCTATTGACAAATGCTTCCTCATAAGGTTTTGTGCACTGTAACAAGGCTGTATCATAGTATGTCCTGCAGTAATTTCCTCCAGATCACATGCATCTAATTGCAACTCTGAATAAATTTCAGAACAGGATTGTGTAGTTGTTAGTCTTCATATTCCTGTCACACACGTGGGTCCATGTCAGATAGGTGAGCCACTGGGCTTGGCATCATACGAATCAAGGGAAAAGAAAACAAATCTTATGAAAGAAAGCTCATTCAATGGCCCTTCCTGCTTAATATTTTCAGCAGAAAGGTCATAGTGGTCCAAATACACAAATCACAAAAAAGTAAAGACAGGTTTTGAGTCAAATTCCAAATTCCATCCTCGTGAATTCTCTTCCCCTGACACCCCCCAAAACACTTAGACACAAAGAAAGCTTGGTAGGGAAAACTCTTTCAGCAATCGTCTAGGAAGACAAAATTCAAGTGAGAAATGGGAGACTTATTTTAGGTGAGTACAGATTCCCACCTAGTGACACTGGTGACAAATGTCACCGCCCAGATAGGTGAAAACCTCAGGTGTCCAAGCAGATACAGCAAGCATCAAAAGCCCAAACCTGACTTGCTCCCAGGGCTGAGCTGTCGGGGACACCTACTCATTACGGAATTGTTTTGATTTCCTCTTTCCTTTTCACACTCTTCTGTAAGGGTACTTTGCTCATTAAGGCCGGATCTGATCGCATTTTCTCCTGTTCTCCATCCTCTTTTGGCTTCTGGGCATCTTTAATATGCACAACAAAGTGTCAGTTTCATTACCAGCAATCTGTATTCAAGGATATAAAATTTGTGTAAATTCCACAGCATTGTACAATGTTTCCATTTAACCTGAATGAAATTCAAGTGCAAATGAGGTGTTAGTCATTCATGAACAGAACCCATAACGTGTAGACATGTTTTTTAAGATGAATTTAGTACCAAGCAAAAGGTGTCAAATTGACAACACTGAAAACTGACGTCCTCTATAGATTCTTATAGAACAGATGATGAGGCAAGGCAAGCCACAATACTGCATATAAGTGCTGACAACTTGCACTAGGGATGGAAAGATAATTCAAACATAATGTCCCTTTAAGGCTTCACTCTCTGTAGAGGGAGTATTAGTCCCTATACAAATCTAGTGGGTTTTGTGACACAAAAATTTCAGAGTATGGAAGACTGAGAAATGCAGAGCTCCAAATCATTTCACTTAAGGCATTCTGTAATGAGATCTAATCAACTTTGAACACCTAGGGGTGAAATTCCCCCTCCTTCCCATAGATGGTTTTTTGTTACACTCCCAGGATGGTCTCCAATTTGTTATTGTTAAACAAGTGATGTTATCGCCAATAACTGACTGGAAGTGCTAGAAATAAGTATCAGAGAAAAGGTTGAAACAGTACTTCCATCTTGAAAATACCCAAGACCTTGCTTTTAAAACAAATACATAATCCTGCAATGTAAATGCCAGATGACACCCAGGCAATGTATGAGTACTGACTGACCACAGAAAGATCTTTCATTCAATAAATAATTGAATATGACAAACCCCATCCTGCAGTTTCTCACTTGTAAAGTGTAGGCTGTAACTACCCTAGTTCAGAGTGATTTGACATCTAGGAAGAAGGGGTTGTAGACAAGAGCAACAGATTTTCTTTACTACTTTCTTATCTTCTGTACTACCCATATCCAGGCAAAACACAGTTCTGCATTTACAAAATATAGGGTATTGAGACAATGACTGCCAGGAATTGCAGGGAGGAGTCTACAAGGCTGCATGCCTGGGCAATGTCATGGTAGACAAATTTCCCTATGAATAAGGAAAGGCTACACACACTGGAAAAACTCTAAACTTCAAATATGTTTAAATAGGTTCTGAACTGACAATTGTGATTCAGCAGTAAGAATGTACTATAGATCCAAGAAAGAATTAGGTCAGTGCTCATTACCAGTCAAAGCAGCAAATAAACTGTTAAGAACTTTTAGGAAGGAATAGAAATAAAACAGAATCAAACACTGCCTTTGAATAAATCTATGACTCACCTGCATTTTTAATATTTCTGCAGTTCTGGTCTCTTTTCAGGAGGATATGGTTAAATCAAAAAAAGGCCAGTTAGGATAATGTACATCAGTGCAAAGAACTGGGTATGCAAGAACACCTCAGCTTGAAAAAGCGAACTAAGAGAGAATGCACAAGTCTATCCATGAGCAGTCAGGAAAGAGTGAAAGGGCATTGATTCCCACAGCATCAGTTGTTCACTGATTCTCAGAAATGTAGGCAGCAACAAACAGAATTCAGCTTGAGAAGGAAAGTTTGAGCATGAGTGAGCAAAACCTGTGGAACTCACTGCAAGGGCTGCCAGGGATGTGCAGAGGTCACAAGGGAGGACTGGGAAAGTGCACAGAGAAGAAATTCTGTGGAGTTTACTGCGAGAAACTTCCAGCTCAGGAAATACCCTGAGCTGAAAACTGTTGGAAGTGGAGGAATAGAAGAGGTAGCAACATACTGCCTTTGTCTGACTGGACATCCACTGTCAGAAGCAGGACACTGGACTAGATGAACCTTAACCTGACCCAGTAGGACCATTCCTATGTTCTTAGGTTGCTGGCTTTCCTCACAGCATGTAGCTATAGATTTCCAATAGCTGAGTGCAGATAACATAAAGCTATAACCAGGTAGCTTTGCTGGCACTGACTGTGATATCTGCCCATTCAACCCTGTGATGCTTCTCAAGTGAGCCTTGACACGTACCCACACCGAGTGTCCCACAGAAATACAAGCACATGCGTGTGTGTGTGTATGTGTGTGTGTGTATCGGGGTGAGTAGAGGAGGGGTAACCCCCAACTTCATGCCCATGCAGATGGTCATAAGTGATCTGACTCATTCCCATTTACTCTTGTTGCTGTGGATTAGCACAAACAGAGGCAAGAAAAGGTTTCAGCGCACACTGGAACACGGCCAAGCAATAACAGGAGACTGTGAGGAAGAGAAAGTCTTCAGCATCCCAGGGTGGCATGTCTCACTAAAAGCCACAGAACCTCTGGGACAGTCATCTCCAGAATGCGAATTTACCATCAACACAGCTTGGCAAAAAAGCAGCACTGCTTGCTTTTAACATACACACAGAAGTGCAGTGCTCCAAGCCTCACTTCCAAAATACACAACCAACTTCTACCTATAAAACCAATAGTCTCCAGCTTCCCTTACCTCCTCAAACCATGCACTGCAAGAACGTCATGTTACTCCAAGGATTATTTTTTGTAAGATATACATTTTTAAAAATAAAAATCTCCCTTAAACATTCACTTATTTCTCCAGCTTGTTTTCTTCTTCCTAAGCACTCCCTCCTTTGGATAACTCTAAGGGCTGTTGAGTGATAGAGCAATTGTCTTTTTAAAATTAACATACCTTGACACACATGTTCACAGCTGCCGTGGATTGCCTCATGAATTTGCACAACATCTTTGCATGTGGGCTGCGATTCTCCACAAGGATAAAGACGGTAAAAAACTGCCCAAGACTCCCTGGGACTCCTCCTGCTCCTGTGGACTGCGGAATGAGATAGGGAAGAATTATCACTGCCCTCTGAAGTGGCCAAACCCGTATATTTCATACAGTGATAAACAAACCCTTGTACGCTGCTTGTAACCGTCACAGTTGTCCCAAGGCAAGCACTGCAGGACTGCATCCCACATTTGCATTGTCTCTGATTCTTACTATTTTCTGTGGAGGTAGTTCAATAAAACTGAACTTCGTAGAAATCTTAAGTCATATGCATGTTAAAATACAGTAAGTATTTTTTTATATCCATGATAAAATACTGCTATGAAAACGCATTTGATCAACTTACAGTGTTTCAGTTCTACTGGTTTGAGAATGTGACTGAATCATTATGTGCAGCATAACTAAGCATTAAAATATGGTTGTCCAAGAATCATGAGCCTCCAAATTTGCTTTGCAACCATGTGATTTTGAAGCATTGAGGTTGTTTTGTCATTTTTACCTGTTGAGCAGAACCTAAGAGGAAGTAAATACAGGTGCGTGCTCTGCCCAGCCACTGGGGCTTGTCCCCTCTGCAGCACCAGCTAATTCTTTCTGGGACTGAAGGCCTTATAGTGTTGCCAAAAATTTTACCCACAATAAAAGCTGTGTCAGAGTAGTTTTTAAAAGGTTCTAAATAAACATTTATACTTCCCAAAAATCAGGGGAGACCAGATCCATAGGTAGCCTTTGTTACTGTGGTATGCCTTCTCTCAGTTTAAAAAGGACAGGACTTTGCTTACACTTCTTACTTCAAAACCTTGTCACCCATAACTCACTTTCTCATACACTACAAGTTTTCTGTATCCAGCCCAGACTCTCTCTGGATCCTTTGCTAATGATTTGAATTGATTTTTAAATTAGTTCCTCCCTGCCGCTCTTTTAAATTTTAGGTGAGGAAGGAAAGTTGATTCCGGCTAGTACTAAAGGCAAGAATACAAAACTTTGTGTGACCATTTGGAACTCTCACCCAATTACCATAATCATACTTTCTAATTTTTTTTAATAAAATGAAAAATCCATATCTAAACAAAAGCTTTATTCCTCTATCAGAAATGAAACTTTATTCATAGTTATTAACCATTATAGCAGACATACCCCTTATATAAATATCTATAAAGTAATGAGTCTTTCCTGGAATAAGATGCATATTAATTAGATCCTACAGCACTTGAGAGACTTTGGTTCAATTCCCACCAGTAAGGTCAGGAAATGCATCCACAGTAGTTAGCAGCTAGTTTCAAAATCTCAATGCACCGAGCACGATGGGGTCATTCAGTGGAGCAGATACCCCAAGGGAAGGGTAAAACAAGAGCCAGGGATTATTTCACAGCACTGAACTGGTACACTGCAGGAGTGATGGACTTTCCTTTCAGAACAGAAAAGCTTACCAGCATACTGTCCTTGTGGCCCACTCTCATTATGAAGAATGTAGCATGTGAAGCAATTAATTGGATGATATGGGCTGGAAAAAGCTAAGGAAATGGTGTGCGCATGTGCGTACGTGTGGTGGGAGACGCTAATACAGGAGGACAACACTACCATACCCACACTAACCCTGCACAGTCAGACACAGGATGGGGCAAACCCCAGCGCTGGGTAGAACAGGCACCTGCATTTACTCCTGCTACCTGTTCAACAGGTCGAGGTGACAAAATAACCTCACAGCCCTGGAAGTGTTTAAAAGGCATGTGGATGTGGCACTTGTGGATGTGGTTTAGCAGTGAACGTGGTGGTGGCTGGGCTAATGGTTGGCATTGATGATCTTAGACTTCTTTTCCAACCTTAATGATTCTACAATCTCCATAAGACATTGAAGCTCCAGTGCTGAGCAGGGTAAAATAATGCAAAAAGTCTTCTACCCACTTGAATTTTAAATTCAGAGGATGATTCACTATTATGGGAAGATGCATTAAATATCTCATCTTTACCCATGGACTGCTAATGAACCAGGCTCTAAACACTAGAAGACTTTGTCCAAAATATGGATTTTCCATGGGAACAAGATTCTTTGAGCACTTCCATGCTATCAAGAGAGGTTTGTTGGTTTTTTAATATATATGTCTGTTATTCTATCAGTTGTGACAAAGCAAATAGATTTATGGTCTGTAATCTTTGAATTTTGCTCTTTTTCCATTTTGAATTACAGCACATACATGGAGCAGAGGTAAAGTATTTTTATATTAGATTTTACGAATCAATAACTTTTTTTTATGGAAGACAAAATTCTCTGAGGAACTCATGGATGCAAAGACTGGAGAGAAAAATGGCTTATCGGGCTAAAAGTAAAATTATTATTTATGTCAATAGGAAAAATTCTCTGGTAACTTTTCACTACATAAGTAATTGTCACAGAAAAAAATCCCAAGTGAATGAGCAGTCTTAATGTTTAATAGTACAAAACATATGCTAGAAATGACAGAACTGGGGAGAGATCTTTCCTCATGGGAAAGCTACTCAATACATTCCTTACAGAGGTGCTACACTTTCCTCTGAAGCATCTGGTGCTGGCTGCATTTGGAGACAGGATACCAGGCTACCATGACCTTTGGTCTGCTCTGGCATGGCAGTTCCTCTGCTCTTAGATTGCAGGCTGCACTAGCACATTATTTGAATGAATTTGGTGTTGCATATCTACACAAATCATTTATAGGCAAATTGCTTATCAGAAATTTCAGAAAAAAATAACATTTGATCTTGCAGAAAGTAGACAAGTAGCGTTTTTTTTAATCGTAATCACAATTATGCAGATTATATTCTGCAGGACAACAGTGGCTGTTTCACCCTGTGTGTATGGCACATACACATGGTGTATTACATGGCTCTTCCATTACACCCACCAAGCCTGTCTAAAGGAAAGAGGAATCCACACTTCAAGCAGGCAAGACCATAACTAACACACAGCACTTTTTTCTTCATATGCATCTTAGGTTTCTTGCTGCTGCAGTCCTAAATACCTACACGCCTCAGAGGGTGAGGGGTATGGGGATCCAGGAACTTTTCTCCTCAGTCTTACTAGTGAGGGTAATCAGATTGAGGTGGAGTGTCAGGATCCTGTGGGTCAACAACTGGTTACACAGCTGGCACTGACAAGAGGGCTGTGGCTTCTACAACCACATGATCGTCTTGAAGGACTAAGGATTTCTAGCAGCAGATGGGATCCACTTGTTCAAATGAGGCAAAAGTATCTCTACCAACAGGCAAAAGTTCATGGGACCTGATGGGATGCACCCACAAGTTCTGAAGGACCCAGCCTGAGAGTAGCAAGCCCCCTCTCTATTCTCTTTGAAAGGTCACTGAGAGTTCCTCAGGACTTGAAGAAAGCAACTGTCACTCCTATCTTTAAGACAGAAGAAGGAGAATCCAATGAAAAACAGGGTAGCCTCAACTTGATCCAAGTAAAGGTGAGGGAACAAATAGCCCCAGAAACAAGTTGAATATAGGCAAAAAATCATCCATTTCAGCAAAGAAGGCCACCAACACTGCAGGCTGCATTAGGAACATTGCCAGCAGGTTGAGCAAGGTGATCCTTCACCCCTACTGACACCTGGAGAGAAATATCTGGGGTTGTTAGGTCCAGTCCTGGCCTTCCCAGTAAAAGAAAGATATGGTGAATTAGTGATGTGTTCAGCCTGGAGGTCTTATCAATGTGTATAAATATCTGGCTTGTGGGAGTAATAGAGAAAATGGAACCAAACTCTTTTCAGTGGTATTTCATGGAAGGATAAAAGACACCAAACGAAATACAGGAAATTCCATCTAAACATAGGAAAACACAGGTTGGTCAAACTCTGGATGAGCTCAGTTGATCAGAGCTAATTACACCAAGGTTTGTAGGTCTGATCCCCATATGGGCCCATATTCACTTAAGAGCTGGATGATCCTTCTGGATCAGACCATTCTGTGAAATCCTGATATTAACAATGGAGGTTGAACACTTTTGGAGGTTACCTCCAGAGGCTGTGGAACCATCATCTTTGGAAATACTCAAAACACAACTGGACACGACTCCTGGCAACCTTCTCTAGGCAACCCGGCCAGAGCAGAAGGGAGGACTAAGTGGTCTCCAGAGATCTACCAACCTCAGCCATTCCGGGATACTGTGAATTACAGTTCACCTGAAAGAGTCCTCCCTAGCAGTCATCCATTGCACAATGATTTCTCTTTCTTCAAGATATAAGTTATTTGCAGCACAGAAGCACAGAACCTTTCCCATACCTTTACTTCTATCACAGACATCCCATGTTATTTTAAGGATGATCCCCTTTACCTGAGCACATTTTCCCTGCTACAGAGTTAAACAGGAAAGTCGCTCCAGCTTGTGCTTATGCACAAGAGTATAACAGCTTTTGATTACAATGAGTGTCAGGCTGTGAATCACAAGGAAGATTTTCCATGTCCAGCAGTTAAATGTGTTAGCTATGACATTTCTAAAGTTCTATTTTTAAGTATGCAACAGAAAAACAAATAAAACAAAACACTTCTTTGTAACTGCTCTTTATGATACTATTTGTTCAACTACAGCTTTGGTGATACCACTACATGCTGCAGCATATTCTTACAGCTACAGTTTTTTAAGCTATACATATTAAGTTTTCAGAAGTAGACTTCTTTGTCAGGAATTTTTACTCCTAATGAGAAAATAATCTATAAGCAGCATTCTTACATCTCCCATAACCTCCTTGCTGTTAAAAGGTTTGTTTAAAATTTGCTTCACTGAACTAAACACAGTTCATATCTGGTTATTGTCCTAATGAAATCTGTTTCTCCTCCTTACAGAGCTCTTCACTGAGATGCTAAAATTTAACTCACTTGAGTTATAAATACTGTGTGAATTAATAGTCAGCATTGTTTGGAAGGTTTTTTAATTGGCCTACAGGGAAGCCTTCTGTATATATTAAACAGATCATGTGTCTGACTTGCAACTAAACCACCTTTACATTTCCTTTGCACACATTAAACTCAAAGCTGTTTAATGTTTTCTTAGAAGTATTTGGGTTTATTGTTCACACTAGGAAATGACCATTATGTTAATCAGCGTAAAACAAGGTTAGTGATTGGTCCTTAGTGATGTCATACCAGAGTCATAATGCCCGACAAATAAATAGGTTTGGCTGTTCTTCTTATTTTTATTTATAAATTCTGTTTCATAACAGCAGTAAGATGCTCCAGGCCATGCACTTCTTGGGGATTATTGCACTTGTCAGGTGTTTAAAATCACTCAGTCTTCTGCCTGTGCCTTATAATACCACTGGAGGTATATAATCAGCCAGAAATACACTGCCTGGAGTGTCTTAATGCTTTATTATCACATATCTAACTTTCAAAGTAAATTATTTATTTGGAAGCTTGGAAGTGTCATAATGTTATCCAATCAGTACCTGAGAAATAAATATGAAATCAGGAAAGAGAAGGACTGAGGGTAGAAAAAAATGCCAGCTCATCAGTCATCCCAGACCAAAACAATGTGTGCGTACGCCTATAGACACAGAGATGTGTGCACACAACCAGTGGATTTCTATTTGTGCATAGACCTGTATCTGGCAAGAATCACACAATATATACACTTATATGTCCCTATCTGATTGCTGATACAAACCATGGAACAACTGCATCATGTTAATATCATAAATTAAAAATATAAGCGGGCTAAACAAATGTTAATATCTAGACCTCCTATTAAATAAAAATTTAGAACATTCTGTACTTACTCAGTTAAGCCATTCCATACTTAAGAACCAGCTTCTGTGTTTCACGGAAAGGAAGCCCAGCTACATCAGTTGACATCACAAATTGCATATCACATCATTATCATTACAATCACTAAACTACACACATTATTCAAAACTGAAGGTTAAAAGCAAAACAGAATAAAACAATGTCATTTTCTAAAAAAATCCCCAAAACCCAAACAAACTAACAAATCAACGGTACAACAACTAGAGAAATTCAGTACTCTGGGGTTTAAATTTCTAAATTAAATTCCAATTTGTAAATTATTATGTGGAAATAAGGAACTCTACTTAGGCAATTGTGCTCAGTAACAGTGCAAACCCTGCAGGGGACCAAATTATCTTTCAGTGAGGGAATATGAAAAGTTTTTTGGAAAAGGGCCAGTTTTAGGTAGGGGGTGTTTAAAGCCTTGGGAGTTACTGTAGCAATAGAAAAGATTAATAATTTGCACATGTGAGACTCCTGGCAAGCAGGACGCAGCTGTAAAGAATTAACCCCTCCTGAGAGACATAAAAACATGGAGCAGCTGAGAAGAAAAGGGTGAGGGGAGAACGCAAAAGTATGCAGAGTACAGATGTCCTAGAAGAGAAAAAAATGTAAAGTAGGGTTGAACAATGTACTGAGATTTTATTATTATTTGGGAGGGAAAGGGAATCTTCTTGGCAAATTTTGGGTATATGGGAAAAAATGAAATACCAGCAGAAGACAAAATTAATTCTCTTATTACTGCACACGAATGCAGCTAATCTGAATAAAAATCTGAAAGCTTCCAAGTCCTTATTGAAAGGACACTCTCAAAGTGATCTGGCCTAAAACTAGACCAAACCGGCTTTGTTTTGGTGTTCATGCATGCCTGCCTCTGCTCTGCGTGCTGACTCCATCATTCTTGTGTGCGGGCAGGGCGCTGAAATACAGAAGATGCTGAAGTGATTGGAGGGCAGGCTCTCACACACACACACACAGGAATCGAGCAAGCAAAGCAGATCTGAGAGTGAAGCATTGTGTGATTGTAGGTCTGTAGCTGGAGAAACCCAGCTCCCAATATTTGTTCTTCCTGGCTGCCTACCAGAATAATTTCTATTGTGAGGGTCCAATTTTGCAGCTGCTCAGCATGGCAGAACCGCCCCCCTCCCCCAGCCAAATTCAATAGGGCGGTGCATGGGCAGCAGCATGGGTGCACTCGAGCTCAGATGATAACTCTTTCAGAGTCTGGTAGAAGGCCAAAGGAATCCAATTTTTAGGTTGTATTAGAAATCTGAGACTATTACCCTTCAAAACGAGAAATTAGGCTTTAGAGAGGTGAAATATGTAATCCTTCTGCTGATTTCTGTTGCTAAGTATTTTTTATTTTCTCTTTGGAAAAACAAACTGCTCAGGAGAATGTTGGAAGTGATCATTAACAGAGAGAAACAATGGAGATGTTTATTCTGGTTAAGTCACAGAGAGCAGCATCCTTTTCTATTAAGCAAAAAAAATGTTTTTGAAAGTAATGCGTCTTTAAATGTTACATGGGTTATCTAACATCCAGATGATGGACTTCTTTTTTTTTTTACCATTTCATAAGGATAGAGGTAAACAGATTACTTAGGTTTATTGTCCTTAGATTTAATAACAAGGCCCAAACTCTTACATGAGCTAAAGCAGATTCTATTTTAAAAAGGAGGAAACTAGAAAGAATACACTTTTAGCATAGTAACTGTTCCAGCACAGTACTTTTCAAGTAAGTACATTCAAAGGGTTCTTTGGAGGCCTCAGGAGATATAGAAACAATAGGTTCAGGAGATTAATATACCTCCTTGCTTCCCATACTTGTTCTCCAACAAATAGAGTATATTACAGCTGCTCAAGTGTTTAACACTCCCTCAGATTTCAGGACTGTCCTCTCCCTCTTCTGCTTCCACAACTATAAGCTAGGCACCAGGGAAAGGTGAAGCACGCAGCTACAGGTAGTGCTTTGGAAGAGGTGTAAAGCAGGCATGGAACTGCAGTGTGATGCATCCGTACTCAGCAAATTTTAACCTGCTCCTGTAAATAATCTAGTTTTCCTCAGATGTTCTAGTTCACAGGGTTACCTGTCACTCACACCAATTAGGTGGGCACCAGCTCACACCAACACTTATGTACTGAAGCTACAGTGAGGTCTGGCAGGTTCCTTTTATGTATTGCATCTTACATGTGGTCTTTTATCCCCATATATTTAGCAATGCATGTAAAGCTTCATCTTTCTCCCTGCACCTTGCCTTTCTGTGGTAGAAGCACATGTGACCTACCCTGCTTCTTTTCATTAAAAAGGATTTTGCAGAGGTCTTAATTCCTCACATCACTTATTTCTTTCGTCCCTCCATTAACTTCTCTTTCTCTAACACAGAAAGCCAAAAAACACTTGATGGGGTCACCTTTACCTTTGTTAAGGCTCAGTTTTTCACAAGTCCACCTTCAACACAGCAACCCCTCTTTAAATGGCAACTTCTGTCATAGGTCCCAGGATGGACTAAGTTATCGGGGATGCTACAGATGAAATCTATGCAATGTAGATACAGAAAATTTCAAATTGACTGTATTTTAAGTGGAAAAATATTTTTGTGACAGAATACAAGTACAGCTGAACTGTGTACTCATTTTTGCATTGTCCCCACCCTTACTATGAGATTATATTAGGCTCTGAACAGATGTCCACAAAGTATCCGAAATAACTAAAATGTTTTAGGCTCATTTACCTTAAACTCAACAATCACCCAGGATAATTCCATCACCTTCTGTCTGCAGGATAAAAAAGAATCATGTACAGGCTTTGAAATTGAATCATTTGCTCAACTATGTAAGTCAAGATCATTGCCCCACCGCCCCTACAAACTAAAACCAAGAATTATTCCACAAAAAAATAACTCAGACCTTGGTTTTACTGTACATCTATTTAAAACATACTGAATGATTTTATATCCTTTCAGTTGACTACAGATTTATCAACTAAAGTATACAGTGTATCCTGTAAAATACACACACACAAACATACGTACGTCAGCAAAATTGAGAGTCAGCCATTACTACAAGTAAAATTGATGCTTTATTGTAAGCCCTTATTTAATCTTATTCTTAATTCACTGGTCTTCTACCAAATGATCTGAGGTTTCTCAAGCCTGATAACATTTTAGTCCTATATTTTAGAAAGTTTCAGCTGAAATAATTTGCTTTCTAGGAAGAGGTGTCTTTGTTTGAATAAAATTTCCCAAATGTCACGTTTGAACATAAACGACTTAAACAAATAAATATGAACCCAATTCTTCATTTAGTAAATATATAAATAAAATTCACAACTAGCAGCTGCAGAGACAACAATGGTTTAGTTAACTCAGCAAGCTGGCATGTCCTTCTAGACCCCAGCAACCAAAGGCCTCCTAAACCAAAAATCCACAAATATTTCTAGCAATCTCTGAGATTTTTTTTCTTCTATGAATTCATCTAATTTTCTTTAAATCCTTTGTATTTTTTGGCCTCTGTACATTCCGTAGCAGTGAGTTGTGATTATGTGCCTTACAAAAAGGTAATCCTCTGTTCATCGCTTGCTTTACCTCTGTACCCAAACTATTTCCTTGTGTGCACCCTTATTCCTATACTGTGAACAAACCCCAGTTTATGCCTCTTCCCAGATTTATATATAGCAGATGCTATATATATCTGTGTGTATATTTATATATATATATGTGTGTGTGTATACTTGTATACATATCCAGGGTACCACTGCAGATACACAGCTCCATCAATTAACACCAAAATCTCTTCAAAACGTGAATACCATGCCTATTTCAGATTTATGGGAGAAAAAAGTGATTTAGATAACCATGAATTTCAAACAATTTGTGCCACAAGATACAATGACACGATAGCCACCATGACTGTAGGGGGAAAAAAAGGTGACCTTTTTCTGCTCAGCATTCAGCAAACCATTCAGATCTTGCAAAATGCTACATTAAGACACCACATAATGTTAAATGTTTAGGATATTGACTGCAACACTCCAAAATCTGCGTGCATGCTCATGCCAAAAGATTGATGTTATTTTCATATCAGTCTTATCCATTTACAGACTTGGGACCCAAAACACAAAAACATATTTCATTATCAAACTGTCTAACAGAAAACTGCAAATTAAGTATCTTTAAAACTGCTCAGTCAGGTAGTACAAAGGTGCTATGCTTGCAAAGGTTTCTACGTGGACATTTTAATTGCATTAAATTGTGACTGAGAAATGAGGCTGGTCCTGCAGTGCATATATTATGTAAATACAAACTATTTAAACATAAAATTATAAAAATTCATGGAAATAAAGGAAATTTTTATTTTGCACCTGGGAGTGGTTCCTTTTCCAACTATGTAATAAAAGACGCATTTAAAAATTTTTAAAATAACAAAACCACTTTGGAAACAAGTAAGAAAAAGTGTAAGGAACAATTTAACACCCTCTGGAAGAAGAAACCAGGCCATACACTAAAGATAAGTAAGTGAAGAGATACTGTCTTAGCAAAGATGAAAATAAGCATATGCTGAAATATTTCCTGGAACAGGGTCTGGAGGCCCTAACACATCTCTGCTTGCAATTCTGATATTTTTAAAGTCATTTCTGAATAAAATCTGCCTGGATATTTCAAGAAAAAAAGGAAAAAAAAAACCAAGGCAAATGTCAGTTTCTCTGAATGCAAAAAAGGAATTAATAGCAATATACCCAGAGTGTAATTTAATGAACAACAATTAGTTTCTATTGATATGCATTTTTTAATAAAAGCTGTAGTAGTTGTTTGTTGAAAGAGAAATATTTTGTGCTTTTTATCTGAAATCCATTTACTGCCAATGCATTTTCTCTCTGTAACATTGTGAGAAATGTTCTGTGAAACACCTTCTCTCTTTAAACCTTGATAAAATTCTTGACTACGTCAAATGTAATAAGTTTTAGACAAATGACTGTCATCTCCTTAAGCTGGAGAGTTTGAAGACAGCACAGCAAGTGTGTTTATTTGCATTAAGCACATGCATCAGTGGTGGTGTGTGTGAGAAGCTCTGGTACAGCTATTTTACAGCCACTATGAAGAGATTTTTTTCTATGTCATGCTAAAAGACTATAAACCTTGGTGATGTCTGTCTTATGCAATTTAACTCATTCTAATTGTTCTACAAAGAGTTCTTTTGACTTAGTAACTTCTTCAAGCCACTCTTTTCAAAAGACATATGGAAAACCCCACTCTCATGATTATTAATAATGTAGCTACTATGAGAAACTCTCAGAGTAGGAAGGAAAAAAACCCGTAGAGACAGAACTTAATTTTATAGTGGTTGGTAGTGCTTAGTTTCATTTTCTTAAATGTTCCAGTCATTGAATAAAGAAATAATTTGAAAAGGAAATAGCATCTACTGTATTTGAACTTGCCTTTAGCATAAAATGTTTTAATGTTTTGAGTCTATCTTTGACAACTGAAACAGACTTTACTGAATACTGGTAAGAGTTCACTTTGTAATAGAAAAGTAGTCACTCACTGTGATCACTGTGTCTTTTTAGTATGCAGCCCAGAGGATTCAGAAAAAGATTACATTTACAATAATTAACATATATGTAAATGGAGATCATGGCTATGAATGATAAATTTTCATAGCAATTTAAACCTTGTTCAAATTAATCAACCATACAGACACTTGATTAATGAAAGGCAGCGTCACTTTAAAATGCAACATGTTAATACATATTACTGTTATCGCTGATCAAAGAATCTTTAAACATAAACCAATTAAAACAAAGTTCAATCTACATTTTTTACTGGTGTAATTCCTACAGAATTATAAGAGTATTATAAAAACTTACGTATTTTATTCTCCTTCATATCTATTTACTAAATTGACTGTAGTACAGAATCACACAAGTAATTCTGCTACTTCATTAATATGATTGGATGTGAAAACTACCAGATTAGTTTTTCAATCTAAGCATATACATAACGGCTGATTGCAAAGTGGGCAAAATGCATCCAATTTCATTCTTCATTTGTAAAACCAGTAACTTGCATCTCATCTCTCCTATTCTCAATTCAATCGTCAACAGACCAGTCACGCAGGAGCTCTGAGTGACTGATAGCAAGGGAGCTGTTTAGGAAGACTGCCTTTGTGGCACCTTCCCAACATCACCTATTTTCTAGGAACAAACAAGGCGAGAGAGTTTTATGGCAATGGTAGATTTTGCAGAGGTCACCCAAGTATCTAAACAAGTTTTGCTAATTTTGGTTCTTGTCTTACATAATGATGTGTGCCCTGTCTGCTTCACTTCACTGGAAAATTTTATTTGTATTTTTATATATATTTAAATATATTTAGATAGTGGCAATTTCTTTATTGCTACTAATGAAAAGGCTCTCTAACTTCTAAGGTGTACAATGTTGCTCCCTTTACCTCACGATCAGAAAAACCTAGTAAAAATATATAGCACATTTCAAATTGTTGCCTTAATGAAGACTTAGACGCTATGGTCATGAGAAGAGAATATATGTCACGAGGAGATTTAAAATGATTAGCTGACCTCTTTTTCTTTTATTCAAAATATGTCTTTAGCACACATTACATATCAGTAATTTGTATGTCCAAATACTGAGCTTCACTGTAAGTGGTCATATTGCTACAAGAGTAAGAGACAGTAAAATTGAATAAAAACATTACTTTTACAAAAGAAATAGAAATGATACAGTGTTGAATCTGGAAAACGGATCAAGTGGGGCATATATATAAAGTATCCTTGTCCTTATGGGAGCTCCCACACGTGTCCACTTCTCGGATTTCAACCTTAGGAACCAAAAATGCAACAAAATCAGTTTACTAACCACAGGGAGTATAATAATTGACCTGTTCGCTTCCTCTGTGGTAAAATGAGTTTCTGGTGCTAAATACAGTCCTTGGGAGAAGAAATACCTGTTAATGTTTTCCAGACACAACAATATGATAATAAAATACTGCATTCCTGCAGACAAGTTTGCAGAGATGCAGCCCACACTAGTGATCATGCTAATAATATTCGGTGTGCAGAGTCCCAAAGGAGTTACATTTATCTTACACGTGTACATTTTGCCAGAGATCTGCCCAAAAATTCATCAGTCTGTTAGAGCACTTCAAACCAGTGAAGAACTTCAAACCCAGTAGTCTCTTGAAAGAATCCTCTGTAAATACTCAAACTGTCCCAACTACAGAGAACCTCTGAAAACCTGAAGAAGCTCATGGTTTCAGCTGCCTCTGGATCAAACCACAGTTTGGACCATGTAACTTATCCAATATGTTGAATTTCATTGAAGCCTGAGACCACATTTGCTTTACCGCAGTCTTCTGGGCTACACCTAAGTGGCCTTGAGACCAGCCCCCAGGTCAGTTTTGCCACTTCCTGATTCGCTGACACATGCCCTGAATTGGTCCTGTGGCCGGAATTTGGCTTTTACAAGAAAACCCTCGTCTGTGTCCTGCACCCAGCAAGGGTTTTACACGCTGTGCAGTCAGACCCTCAAACCCCATTCCTCATCCATAAGTCTCCATCTCTCCCCTCTAGCTTTGCAAATGGACAACCTGATTTGGGAAGCCTTCCTAGAGCAGCCCTGGCAGCATCTGCAGCAGCAGCTGTTGGCATTGGTAGTCAAGCTGCCTACAAGCAAAAGGACAATGGGAACAGGAGCCCTACTCTCTAAAATAAATGCAGAAAAAAGTAGATTCAAGAAAATGCTGTGCCTATAGGAAACAGAAGCTCTGTTGCCTTCAGGTCCTCTATGGTTAGTGGAGAAAAATCACCATGTTAGCATGTGCCTTTCAATAAATCCACATATCCAGGTGTTTGACAGGTTGGAGAAAAGCTTGTAAATGCTTTGCACAGCTGATCTACTGAGTCTGAAGTGACTGAGAGGGAGCCCACAACTATTTCATTTGACTTCTGTTGGTCAACGCACTCCTCTGAAAGTGCTGCAGAAGATATAGCTAAGGACAGCTTTTAGACTCTGGAAAAGTGACAGAACTGCTCCTTCTCACTTCCTCGCATAGGGTGAATAGTAAGGATGATTATGCTTCAGCTGGGCTACCCTTTTGGAATTTTCTTAAATAAATATTATAAGAAAGATGGCAATACCCTAGATATCTTATAATTGCTTTTGATTTCCTCTCCTAGACATTATAGTCCGTCAATCACTTCTTCATCCTCAGTGTATTTGTAAACCCCCTCACTAATCTTATAGTCATTTGATTAGCAAAGGGAGCACCTGGCTGGCAGCTGGGTTGGGTTATCTTACACTTGGGGTTTAGGTTAAATATCTATGTTCTTGAAACCTACGAGTGATTTTGTACAAACTTTTTTCCCCTCACAAGTGCCAATAGAGGCTACTGAAGGAGGAGAAAATGTTTGTTTGTTTGGGGGCATGGAGACAGGAAGCAGAAGGAATTTTTATTCTACTCCCAGTACAAAGTATGCTCAGCTTTTAAGGAAGTGTGTATTCATTGACTTGTAATTTTCAAGCGCGTGTTTTAGCAGGAAGCAGAAGTGGAGACACAGAAGTAGTCCAACAAAGAAGGATCCATAACTCGAATTTTTTTCTTTTCTACCAGATTTCAATTTGCTCACTAATTGAGGAGTGGTCGTTCTTGGTAGCTGGAAAACAGAGCTACAGCCTGGCATCAATCTTCTTTTGATGGAAGTCAGTGGTGGCTATGGACTATTTTGACATTTGACTACTTGTCACCTAACATTGGTATCCAGCCTTACTAACCCCTGCCATGGCTGCAACTACTTTTTGTGAAGGAGGTTTTGAAACAGAAATATTGACAAGGCATACAAGACTGGCCTAAGCCATGAAATGATGGCATTGACAACATCCTGGTTGAGTGCTACAGAAGCGCTAGAAACATACATTTTTAATATCTCCTTAAGAGTAAAATGTGAGCTCCAAAAATTGTTTTTGACAAATTTGGGAATATGTGTTGATATCTCAGGATCAACTTTAAGTGGGTATAGAAAGGTAAGGCCATTGGTCAAGCAGATATATTTCCCCTGAGCACCTACATTTGAAAGCCAGCAGGAGATTTCTCAACCCTGTTTTATCATTCCTTTTCTTAAGCTGAGAAAGACGTTTGAAACTCAGCTCTTAGCACTGCATTTCTGTATCCGAATACCAAAAAAACTGGACATGTATTTTCCCAACTGGTTTCTTATTGCATTAGACAATGCTATGCTACTGTGTTCAATTGAATAGTGATAGTTTTTACTGCACTTATATTTGCCAATTGTGTGAACATTTGGTGATGTTACTCTCCAGGTGTTGCGTTCTGCTACATGAAGACTCAAATTCAGTATCTCTCTATTAAAGTTCAATCTTTACAATAAACTTTAAAGGATGTTTTCATTAGATTTCAGGGAGAAATCACATGAGTAAAGAGAGATACAAATTTAATAGATGTAAGCCTTGTTTCTCACAAGCTGAAACTATAAATACAGTGGTCGTAACTGGATTCTGCCAGAAGGAAAAGACATTCTACTTTCAAAATATCTTCATAAGGAAAAAGCTGCTATACAAGCTACCTAGATTGAGGACACCACTGGCTGTACAAAACAGGTCCCTCTCACTCAGGTTTCTCCAGCTTTGTTTGCATTAATTTTATCCTCCAAAAAGGCTAAGATCGTGACGGAAAGAGAATTATATTATGTGAGTAGTTTTAATTTTGAGTGCTGAATGAAACACATACTTAAAGTCCTGCATCTCATCACAACCCCTGAGCTCTTAAAGAAAAGTTCTAAGGGTATAAAAATAAACCCACTCATTCTCTAAGAAAAACAGTACCAGCTATTAAAGCAACCAGTGAATCTCACTCACAGACAAAGGTACTCTGGCATGCCAGCACGAGCGCACACGGGCTGTTACAGGCCCAGCTATGGGAGCTGGCTCTTCACCTCAGCCTTCTGGAGTAGGTTGTGCACCTTGATAGTCTCTGTGTTAGCAAAGAATTTTCCCACCCTCCGCAAAGCTGGGTCCTGGAGCCGACGGTATTTGCATGAAGGACACCTCCTCCACGCATCCGTAATCTGCCTTGCAAGAAGCTCGGAATCAAACAAAAAACCAATAGACATTATTCTGCCCGCAGCAGAGATGTAGAGTTCAACCAGATTTGTTGAAATGTGTTTAAGAATTGCGGTAAGATATTTTAGAACATAGTAGCACACATGTGTTAGCACAAACCCAGCCAATTAGGGTAAAACATTCTGGATGTTTTATTCCCGCTAACCCAAACATCCACAAGCAATCTCTTCTGGGTTACTGCTAAGATCTCAGTGTTCTTAGATTTCCATTTTAAGTGCTGAAGGGAAAAAAAATTACGCCTAAAAATTTAGATTACAGAATGACCCTGACTAAAGTAGTTTAAAATTGGAAAAGTTGCAGTTGAAAATATTATAAGAAATTGTTTTCTTTAAAATATGTTACTGGGAAATTAACGTAAATCTGTCTCTTTTACCTGACTTTGTAAAAGAAAAATAGTAATCTAAATGTTAAAGTCTTAAGCTGTGGTTTTTATATTTAAGATAAAAATCTTGAATTTAGTAAAACCTAAATTCAGTTAGGTGTGAAGATTCCAATTAATTTTTCTTTATACTGTTCACAAGTGAAAGTATCTCTTGGAGTCTTTGCAATCCTAGACAAAATTTCCCTGTCCCAAACTTTCCTAAGAGCCACACATTCAAATCTATCCTTTCTTTATTGACCTACAGAATTGCTGTGATAATTTTATTTATTTAACCATTTAAGATCCTGATATATTTGCCTGTGGTTATGTATTTATGACTATAGTCTTGAAAGCAGAAAGGCAGCATGTGCATCAGCCTCCCCACCCTGTGGCACCTGGGGAGAACAGGAGGGTTTTCCCCTGGGCTCTCCCACAAGCCCCAGCCAAAGGCACGGCAGCCCAAGAACCATGGAACCAGTGAAGCTTAGTGGCCAGAAATGGTGGTACTGACAACAAACGACAGTAGAAAAAATCCTCCAGGTTGGTTAACTGTGGTATTTTACAAAGGAGGCTGACCCAGAGTAAGGACAGCAATGAGCTCCTTAGGAGTGCCAAGAAAAGGGGAGCGAGGGGAGTTCTGTACACCAGATAGGGAGCCAGAGAGAGGTACACACTCACGACACAATCATATTAGTTTAGGATCAGGATCAAGCTTTTGATTCCAACAGAAAGGTTGTGGGATTATTAAAAATGCTGTTTAATTGCTGTGACTACCTTCCCTGTTAAAGTGTTAAACCTCTTGTTTCTCATTCATTATGGAACAAAAGACTAAGCATTTAAAATACTCCTGTGTCACCAAGACCTATATGATAAACTGCTGCCCTATTCCTTTCCCATTAGGGCAAAAGAAAATAAAACATTCTCATCCAATTATACTGGAAGGGCAATCTTGTTGAAATAGTTATGAGCTATGATTTGGGAGCATCTATGCTCAATACTCATTCCTCTTTGCCAGAATAATTTTTTTTTTAAAGTCTGCACGATCAGGAAGGGTAAAATCCATGGTTCCCCTGTGCAGGCCTTTTAGCAGTTTCTCTCTACAGTCACATCCACGTCCCTGAGGAAGAGGCTGGGATTTCTGGTATCGTGTTACCCCAGCCTACACCAAGAGGCTCTTACCACAAAGGTACTTTCATGATTACTGTTGCCGGAGGAACTCCAAAGTATCAGAAACTGTAAAAAAGGGGTAGGGTTTTTTTGTTTGTTTATTTGTTTTGAGGAAGAAAAGAAAAAAACCAACAAAAACCCACCACTAAACTTACTCCAGGCAAATCTTTAGTTATTCTTACAATGTATAACAGGGCCCAGTCTGAACTCACATCTCAATAGATTACAATCCACATCATCTCACATTTGGCAAAAGTGCCAATTCCTCAGAGCTACAAAGAACAATATATATACTTAAGTCCATACTCACCTCAATCAGTCTGTGTCTGCGCATTCTGTGGGGGATTTAGAGGATGCACAGGTCATTGTATCAGAGAATTGAAGAGACGTATTACAGTACATTATGCTGGGCTTCACCTGGACTGGACACACATGAAAGAGAATTCAGCTGCCACAGCTCCCTTTGTATCTCCGTTTTTCAAATTCTGAAAACAAGCTGAGAAGGAGAAAAGGGACTCAACTTTCTTAAACCCACAAAAACTACTGAATAAAGATACAATCACAGGTTTGAATGAAGGTAAACAATGTTATCATCAAATTACAGACAGTTTTAAACTAAATATTCTAAACGTGATGTTTTCATGTTCATGGAAAATTTGTTTCCTTCTACATTAATTGCATCACAGAGATTTAATGGAATGTCTAGTTAAATTGTTAGAAGAATAGGTAATATCCATATAAAAAGAAAAGAATAAAATATGGCACCTGGCAAGGTTTTAAGTTAAAAGCTTACTGTTACTTATTTTGTATTGAATTTGTATAAATGACTAAAGAAGATGTAAAATACAAATGAGAAAAAAAAATCCTATAACAGAGGAAAAATTATAGAGTAGGATTTACCAGCCATTCAGGTTTGCATTTCAACAAAACAGCCTATATCTTGGGTTTGTGTGGAACCGGTTTTGAATTTTGAAAAAATATCTGCACTAGGTGTACATTAGATGCAATACTGTACTAAAAATCACCTTAATCTTCCACAAGTTTAGAGAAACTTGATTCTTCTGCACCAGATCATTGCTCTTTGTGGGCACATACATATCTCAGTCAAAACTTACTCAACTTCTAGATATGGTCCCAGGACTGAAGGCTGATTCTGTGTAGCACTGAGAGCCATCAGCCCAAATTACTTCTATGAGAATTGCAGACAAAAGGCTCCTCATGCACTCAGGCAGCAGAGAAAAGATGAAGTTGTTCACAGTAAACTCCAGCTCATAATAAGTATAAAAATGTCTACAGATTAATTTCTGAAAGCAATTGGGTGCCTTCTCTCTGAATTTAAAATGTCTCCTTCTTCAGGAACGCTGATCATGGAGATGTGTCATGTGCTTTTTCATAGATATAAAT
>VZTD01002597.1:5419767-5522267 GCA_013397725.1 Rhagologus leucostigma
CCTTTAAGCAGTCTTGTGTTATGAGTACAATTAAAAGTCCATCAGTATCCCAAGTACTCGTGCATTATCTACCCTGCCACACTTCGCTAATGCGTCTTATCATTTAGGTTGTTAATACTGTTCAGTGTAAAGACAGTCTTTCTGAGGTAGACTGTTCAAGTTCAAGGACAAGTCTTTTTCTTACGAAATGCATGACATTCAAAAAAAGACAACAAATAAATACTACATGTACAATATGTAGCAATGAGGTAGAAATGGTTTTAAAGAACAAATGTCTGAACGCACATCTGATGAAAAATATTTTTTAAAAGGAAATGAAAAGCCTCTAGCAACCGCATATAAACCACAAGAACAAAAACAAAACAAAAAGCAAAAAAAAAGAAAAATGAACCACACAAAGTTTAGGTTTGGAAATAAACTTTTGCTTCTTTTTCTATTATAAAACAACAAGAAGGAATGAATGTGCTCCCAACCTTGGTGTAGTACAGAACCATTTTATAAATATTTAACATTCTATAGGACTGATTCATATATTCTCACACAACTCTGTGGCAAGGCTGACCCATACTGCCGACATTCTACATATCACTGAGACAGGGAGGTGAAATTTTCCTGCTTTCAGTCTAATTGTCTTTGACAATTGCAGTGCCTAGTGCTACACTGCTTGTGTTGTATTTAAAAACAGGGGAAAGAGTAGAGACTTGTTCATTAAAGATGCAGTATCCCTGGTTCACAAAAATGCATCTGGCAGGTTCAAAATCGAATGTCAACCAAAGGTCCTTGCAGAGTGTGAGCTTCAGTTCATGTATTGGTTAGTCACCAGCACAGCTGGGTTTTCTTTGAATTCTGAAATACTAATATCTCCATGTTTACTAATGTGCTTCATATAAATCTGCAGACAATTAAATGACTTTTCCTTTTTTTTTTCTTTTTTTCTTTTTTAAGTAAAGAGACAAAGCTATTTTTTGGACATGGTGTGTATGCACATATAAATATTATATACACACATGCACACATACAAGATGGAAAGGAGTTAGTGCTGTGAGGACAAGGTTAGCTTTCAGAGCTGATGATGAAAACCAACAGATATAGATTATTATACATCGGAGGGATGACTTTTCTAACAAAGGCAGAAATCAAGAGTAATTCCTTTAAGCCAAAAGGGTTATACCACCTTCAAACTGGTGTAAGTGAAAGCGTAGGAGGCCCTACAACTTTTGGTGGCCTTGTTTTGTGACAAAGTGTATCCTTCAGATCTGAGTAATACACTCTCCCTTGTGATGGAGTGCTTGAGAGAAAAATGCAGGGGGATTTTAAGAACAGCCCTTTACCTGAAGTCATTTGTATTTGCAGACAGTGAAAACCTTGGTCATATCCCCAAATTTGCTTTCAGTGTACTAACATCTTGATGCAGGAATTAATTTGCAACTCTTTAACTAGATGACCCCCTTAAGAAACATCCTATGAAAACCCACCTAAATATGACCTTGTACCATTTTACAGAGCACAGCCTCTAAATAGCTGGTAAAGACACCCAGACGGTGTTTGGCCAATGTATTTTAGTCAGATGGTTGATTTTCCCCTTGGTAGGTTTGCAATGCTCAAGAAAACATTTTGCCCATCTCTCTGCATTTGAGTAGAATACAGACTGACTAATAGATAAATAATCCATGTGAAAGTAAATAGCCTTAAAGTAAACTGCCTTCACATTCCATTGATCAGCTCAGTCAGCAAACTTTTATATATTGTCACTAATGTTCTAAATATTTTGAAGAGAAACATGCCAGAAGTATAGAGTATTTCCATTTCTGTCTCACATAAGGTCATTATGAACTCCTCCTTGAATTGATATTGATCCTTTAGCTTGCAGGAATATTCCTCCAATTTATTTTACTTTTGTTGCTATAGAATTGTTACTGAAGGTACAAGGAAGAAAAGGAGCTGATGCAGAATGGAACCCACACATAAAAATATGACATAAAGCATCTGCAGTGATAGGCTGACACAGCAAATGCTTTTTAACCGTTTCAGGTTCCTTAAAATTCAAGGTTGTGCCAGTGGCAGGAAGCCCCAGCCAACCACCTGGGCATTTCTGTGACAGCAGGCCCCAGCTTTGCCCAATTGTAAAAGACAACAAACAGCTTTCTACCATGGAAATGTCTAAGATCAGCAAATATTTCATCCTGAAAACACCACTAAAACATATTTTTTCTCTCTTCTCAAAAACAATCCTACCCTTTGGGACCCGCTCAAGTTCAGGATAGTGCTTCAGCCTTCCTGGATGCTCTGTGACTAGAAGGCTGCTGAGAGGAGTGAAGGACCAGCAGCATGCCAAAACCTGCTCAATAGGGACAAAACAGGGACTGAATGGGAGAGAAGGAAGGAAAGCAGTAAGAAGGACAGGACATGGCAGGGGGTTTAGCCGGCTCAGCCCTGAATTCCATCCAAGGAGTGACCAGAAACCAACTTGGAGAAGGGTTGAGGTGCCTCCTGTTAGCAGTTCCTGGCCAAGCTCTCACCAAATTCAACAGGCACCCTCCCAAAGCAATACCAAGGACACCTTCTGGTAAGGAAGGACTTGGGTAACAGTCTGGCTCTGTTTTCCTCTCCTTACAGCAGCCGTGATAGGATGAAGTTTTTCACTTCTGCCGCCCCAAAACTGAATTGAGAGACCTGGAGAACGTGAGCATGTGTGTGTGGAACCTGCATATTCACACCATTTCAGTTTCTGCCTGCTTCTCACTTTGGTTAACATTTGAAAAATCCATTTCCCAGAGTGACTTTTTAGAGAGAATGACTTAAAGCTGGAAGCCAAAGGGACTGTCTATAATTTTGTTTGCTTTTGGTTTTGCTGCAGGATAAAAAGCAGGGGAAAAAACACTCAATGCGTATTTTTCATTTTACAAGCTGCAAAAAAATCTGTTAGGAGTATAGTTGGGAGAAACAGTTTATCAAAACTTGTCTGAGCCTTTTAAATGAGCACAGCTCAATGGCAAATATGAAAGGCAATGTCTACGACAGAAATTGGGTCAGCAATCTGCAACAGTGTACTTGCCAGCGTGATCAGTGTGAACCTACAGCTAATGGGGACATCAGCATCTCCCAAATATGATGGTGGAATGACCGGGGTGAAGAAGCAGCCTGTGGAGGTTTGGGGAAGCAGAAAGACTGGGTCATAACAAGGATCATAGACTGTAATTGCTGTTGGAAAGAAAAAAAAGAAGAAAAGCAGGTGATGTACTTAAGTCTTACTTTCTATACCCTTAATGAAAGGCACTGTTTTTAAAATGGTACTTTTATGCTTAAAACATAAAGTTTTAGATAGACAAAATGTTTGCCAGGAATCCATCTTAAATTAGATTTTGGTTTATTTGCTCTGTTTTTAGCATGTTCTATCTAAATATATATATATATCTTAAAAGAAAAATAAAGAAAAGTAATAATTAAGAGTCATAAATTTCCAGCAATATCACAAAATCCCTCATTAGCTTTCCAAACGCTAAATGTCTCCATTGATTTAACAAAATGGACAAGGTCTGTACAATTTTTGAGAAGACAAACATGATCTAGTAACAGATTGGTATCTCTCTTCTTGGGGCTTTTCAGTGCATTTATTTAATGGTCTTGACGTACATTACTTAAGAGAAACATTAAATGCCAGTGCTTTGCAACAGTTTTGTTACTGTTTCTTTAAAGTAAACAAAAAATACATTCAAAAAAGCAAGGCTGTTTTGTTCATGTGATGGCAGAGGCTTTGGGCAGCTGCAACACACACTGCTCTTGCTCAGAGACATTACCCAACATCAGTCAGCTGTCACCAAAGGAGTTGCACGGAAAGCATTAAAGGATAAAAAGAAAGGGGGGCTGGGTGGGGGAGAACTGAGCAAAATGCCACACATGCCAGCTAGTCTTTCCAGAAGGAAGACACCAGAATATGTATATTTGGGGGAGGAAAAAGGAGGGGGTAAAGAGCACTAACACAGAGAAAAACTTGACTTCAGGGGAAAAAACAGCAGCTCTCTGAAACTTGTTTAGCAGGTTCACATTCCTAATGTAATCTGACTTGTGTTGGTGGTGTATTTTGCCCTATTTCTTACTTTGCTTTCCAAGAGAAACGTAACAAAACTGAGGTAGAAATAATGGTGGGCACACTCCAGCCTGAAAGATTTCTAATTGATGCTAAATGAAGATTGCATTAAGGACAATGAAGCCATACGCACACAACAAAAACTCAACTTTA
The DNA here is from genome assembly GCA_013397725.1 of Rhagologus leucostigma. NCBI lineage: Eukaryota > Metazoa > Chordata > Aves > Passeriformes > Rhagologus > Rhagologus leucostigma. The sequence goes on from VZTD01002597.1 coordinate 5,424,008, forward strand.
CAGTTTGGGAAGGGAAGTAAATGTACTTTGAGGGTTCAGTTTTGCTTTGTTATTTGTACTGTTTGTTTGGTCACAGTCCACTGCACTGCTATAAACAGCTCTGCAACCCATAGCTCTGCCAGTGACCTACACTGATTTCACTCCCTACAGCTTCACCAAAATAGCCTCAAAACTATGACTAGAGCCATGCAACGAAGGCCAGCCGTCACAGTTTAAGGTAATTTGCCTCTCGGAATCCTACCAAATCTTACATTTGACTGTTTCAGATGCTAACATAAATCAATTAAGTGGCTCTTTCATTCATCTATGCACCTTCTAAAGACTGTATCACGATATTATCAAGGAGCAATATGCTGAAAACTCTTACAGTTTACCAACAAGAAATAACATTCTGCTCTGGTTTGATGTGACAAATTGGCAAAAGAACCATTCCTGAACACTGGGAAATGCTTCCGTTTCTATTTTTAAAAACTGTAAAGCTTCAGTCATATCACGCTTTAGTTTTTTCCTGGATACATTCAAAATAATTTTCCTTGCCATATTCCAATTGTTGAGGTAAACATACATATTTAATATAAAGTAACATTGAAGCCTAGCCTATAACTCTCAGCAGTACATAGTGCTTTCAACACATTCCTTTGAGGTACTGTACAAATCACAATCACTTTCCTGAGTTTTTGCAGACAGAACATTAAAAGAAATGAACTGCAGAAATTAAGGTCCAGATTACCATTACCCTGTTTTACCTGTTCTTAGTTTAACACCACAGAACAGACAGGATTGAGGAATACTGTTGCTCTTAGAATAGCAAAAATCTGGCTCTCTGTCGCAACACAACCGTTCATCTCTTTAGTCCAATAATGTTTGAAGTTAAAGCTCTTTATATTAGCACATGCCACCAATGTAATTGTGAGGCAAACAAAAAATAAAGCACCACTTCAGGCACTTGACAGCAACTAAATCTCAAGAACAGCAGAATGGAATCAACACACAGGGTTCATGTCCTTCTGAAATCAACCCACTTGCACCTTGCTCCTTGGTGAGTATTGTCTAGCTTGAACAGAACTGAGCATCAACATGCGCTTTCTGTCACGTGTGGCTTTTTCAGATCAGCAGCTCTTGTTTGATGCACTTTTCCTTCAAGTATACCCTGGCTCTTTAGAGGCAAGGTAAATTGTAGTCTTCCCAGTACCCTTTGCAATTTTAACACTACTGAAAAGGGTTCTCTACCCCTATGTAGCAGATTCTGTGTGTGCCAACATTCATTACATTTTTTTTAAGTAGCATCACTGACTGCAACCAAACATTTTGTTCCATTCAACATATGTATCAAGCTCTTTTTGAGATATGCTAGGCTGTATCTTGCAGAAAGCATTTTCAAAGTCTTGATATGTAACTGGCCTCAACTGGCTGGGCATAATGGCTGAAAGGTCTGTGGCTGGCATGGCATGGAGTGGGCCCACCACGGCTTCCTGACACAAGTGAGCCACATCTAGTCCAGAAAAGCCTTCTGTGCGCTGGACAAGCAGTGCAACCTCCTTGTCATTGAGACAGTAATTGTGCTGTGAGAGCAGTTGTACTATTATCTGGTGTCTCGCTGTGCTGTCAGGAAGTGGGATTAAAAGTCGTTTCATGAAGTACCTTCGAAGAGATTCATCAATTTCTTCTGGTTTACTCGTGGCGCAAATTACTACTATTTGGTCCTCAGCAGAAGTCAGTACAGTGTCCAGCTGCATAAGGAATTCGGTTCTCATCCGACTTACTGGACTATGTTCTTCACTCACTTGAGAGGAAAGGAGCATATCAATGTCACTAACAAAAATCACCGAGGGTTGGCGACACCTTGCCACGAGGAAGGAGGCATGGACAATTTTTTCTCCTTCCCCTAACCACTTTGTGACAAGGCCAGAGCCAGTGATTTTGAAAAAGGTGGCCCCCAGCTGACTAGCTATACATCTGCCCATTAATGTTTTGCCTGTTCCCCGAGGTCCAAATAAAAGGATGCTCCGAGGTAGAGCAGTCAGTCCATTGAATGCATCTGACCTCAATACTGGCCATAAAACCTCCTCCTTAATGACGGCCTTTACTAGATCTAGGCCAGCAATGTCGCTCCAGTCCACGGGAGGTCCTTGGTTGATAATCTCATTGGTAACAAGGTCAATGAGGTGTGTGTCAGTATTCTTCAGTTGCTCGTCCACAGAGTGGTTGGATGAGGTAGCTGCACGAAGTCCCGGGCCTTGCATTGGGTGAGGGAGGAGCTGCCTGTGCTCGTCACCATGCTCATTCATTACTGGGGAGCTATACTTCCCAAACGAGTCACTCGATCTCGAACCCAGTGAGTTTTTAGCAGTACTATAGGATGGAGGTGTTAGAGCCCTACTGGACTGGCTACTGAATTTCCTTTGCTGTTCAGAGGACATTAGCTGCTTTGTTGGCTTAAATGCTAAGGATGATGTTTCAGCACTTCTGTCAAAACCATTCCCTCTGTTTGCATTTGAAATGCTGTTGTCTGGCATTCGATACATTGGACTCTGTGTAGATCTCTGTTGGCCATAGCTGTAATTTCCATAACTGGAGTCCATTTCTCCTTGCCCTGCCATGTAGAAAGCTTTCCTTTTGAGAGAGCTGGCTGAACTGTTTGTCAGGGCAGACGGCGCAATTGGCGTCAGACCGTGGCCCTGGTAGGAGTAGCTGGGGACAGTAGTTGGGGGCAGAGGGGTTGGAGCAGGGATTCCTGAAGGCAGGTAAGCCGAGGGTGGCGGTGCACCCCCAGGGCTGTACCCAGGGCCAACAGCAGTTTGAGGAGCATAACTGGCGGAAGGGTAGCTGTAACTGGAGAGGTTGGAGGTCCCGTTGTAGCCAGGGACGAGGGCTGGTGGTGGCGGCGGTGGTGGGGGCTGTAAAAGTCCCGAGCTATGCAGGGGGGATGGATGAGGGGATGGAAGTGCAGGTGCTGGCTGGCCGCTGTAACTGGTATGCAAGTACGAGCCATTGTATCCTGTGGCATATTCCTGAGATGGGAGCCCTGAATGAAGACTGGGAACGGTGTGACTTCCACAGGTGCTGCTGGAGTAACTGGGTTCAGCCAGGTTACTGGCCACCCCAGGTGAGCTCCCGATGCTGGCTGAGACATCTGCGGGAGGGAGGGCTGCACTTACCCCAGCTTTGCTGGCAGTGATGACATCTGGGACACAGTTCATGGGATACACGCTCTCCGAGTTCAGGGATGGCTGCCAAGGCTCACTTTCATTCTTCCGACCATTCACCAGCCCCGAGGGAGCTTCAGAGTAATTGCTCAGAATGGGTCGCTCGGCCGGGCCTTCCAAAATACCGGAATATTTTTCTGCATACTTTTTCAGAAGGTTGGAGGCGGTCAGAGCCGAGATGTCATCGTTGGCCCAGGCGTACTGGTAGGTGCGCTGCAGGTGCCCCCGGTAGGCTTCCACCTTGTGGGCCGGGGACCGGGTGGTTGAAGTGATATCGAAGTGCTGTTCTGGCCACTGGGCATGCTCCGGCGTCCACTGCATCTTCAAGCCTAGGGCAGTAGGAAACAACAAAGTTAACAGTGACCTCAGCTTTTTCCATGCGTTTTTAAATGAGTTCTCAAACATGCAGCCCGTGAACTTCTTCAGCTCTCTGAAACACCGTACTTAACACCACGAGTCCTTAGGAAAAGAAAATGTAACATCTTTAAGAAGCGGTATGGTTGATTTGTAACAGGCACATACACGCATAGCCAAATTTTCTGCCAATTCAGTAGAGGGTCAATTTTTTGTTTAAAAAATATAGGTAATGCTACAGCTCTCAAAGTAATTAAATAAAACTCACTATATTTTAAATACTCTGAGTGGAGATTTACTGTTAACATACAAGGCATCCAACTGCTCTGTCCTCTTTCACCACTGTTTCAGTTTTATATTTTAACCAATATAAAAATATGAGACACAGCTGACAGATCACATCTAGGATACCTCTCTTATTTGGTACTGAACACCTAGTTAGCAGAGTATAATGCACCCTGCGCAGAACAATATGACACAGACATAGCAGGTCATTCCATAATCCAACTCTCATCTAAAGTGGTCCACGACAGTTTCAAATCTGCTTCGTGGAGTGCAGCAAAGCAATCTCCCAGGCAGCGCTCTGTCGCTTTCATCACACAAAGCCTACAACTCGGTATGAATTACAACTGGCTCCTTTCTGCCTCTCAGTTCTGTTGTTGAGGGTCTGGAAAAAAAAAACAAGCATGACTTGTCTGTCGGTCTCCTTGCTTGCTTTCTCTTCCCCCTCCTCTGCTTCACAGCCTCCAGGGTACAAAGAAAGAGGGTTAAAGAAAAAAAATAAAGGAAAAAAAAGATGAAGAAAAGGAAAAAGAAATGAAGCCAAGTCCCTAAAAGTTCTGTGGCTTCCACAGCTAGCTATAAAAAAACCCAGAATAAACAATACAAAACCAAAACCAAACCTATCATTAAAAAAAGAAAAAGAAAAAATGCATATGTCATATTAAAGCAATTAATCTTTTAACAATGTGATGTGAATTAACCCTCCTCTTTGCAATCCACTGCAATAGGTAAGAGCAATTTACAAGCATTAAGATAACCCCCTCCAACTTGTACCTATGCACAGTAGACACATTGCTGGGTTTTGTACAGCTGTATCAAATAGACCTCCTTAATCTCTCTCGTATTACCAAAAGTGATTTTTGCAAACAGTCTTGTGCCCTCTGGCACAGATTCCCTGATAAGGAGGAGGCCTAGTCGAAATGAAGCATCTGTGGCACTAGCTCCCCTCTGAATTACGGCAGTCTATTTTGACAGCTTCTACCCCCTCCTGTTTCTCTCCCCAACCCCTTTAGCTCTTCATTGCCTGACTCTGGCATCTGACATGGCCAGCTTAGCCTCGCTGAGCTAAACCTAACACAGCACACAGTTTGGTAACAGAATGGCATGTTTATTCCCTTCTGACTCCCTCTTCCTTGTTTGCAAAACCACTGCACCAGACACTGGAAGTTAATTAGCAGGATGATGCTGTGCTAATTGTGTTAATTTACAAGGTTTTAGTCAAAGAGAATCATGCCAGGGCTGGCACTGCTGTCATGCTTCCGACTTAATGATTAAGAAATACTGAAAACAAGGTGGGAAGGATTGCAGTAATTACACAATAAATGAATAAAGCAACAGATTCATTTGCAATTATATTTTATTGTGGTTGCACTCATTTGCATTTGGATTCTTCTTTTTTTTTCTTTTTTGGATTCATGTATTTGCAAATCACCAAATCATTTCAATTTAGGCTGAAAATGGCAAAGTACCTCTAACTGAGCCTTATATTTTATTAGTACAATTATTGCAAATCTCACTCCCTCAGCATTGCCATTGATTACTTGTGGATTTTTTTCTTCCTGAGCATTCTCTTTCTTTCCCATTTTTCAAACACGTTGACAACTTCATAAAAATGTCTGTTAACAATTATACAGTTATCCTACAAAAGTTAATTCAGAGAAGTGCTTTTGACAAATGCAGCTTTGAGACTGAGGTTTTGTCAGATTTATTTCTATCATTTAGCATTAATATAATATTTTTGGTAATGTTTCTGGTGTTTCAACCGTTGTCTTTCAGAAGGAGTAAGTATATCATGAAATTGGGAGAAATTCTAGAAATCATGTATTTAAATAATTGCATGTAAAAAAATGCAATTTTAATGAGAAACTATCAGAAGTTTCCAGAGATCACACTTTGTTGAATTCTGCTGGAAATCTGAAGAGCAAATCACCAAGAGCCAATTGCAAGTAATCAGTATCTGAAATTATTCTAATGTCATGAGAAACATCACAAGCTTTTTTAAAAGCCAAAAATATTAATGTTCCTGTAACACAGAACTGCATGACAGAATACCAGTTTGCTGCCCCATTAAAAAAAAAAAGTCAAACAAAACAAACAAACAAACAAACAAAACCTATCTGTGTTTTGCAATGTTTTGCTTATAAGGTTACCAAAACACTGAAAGCTTCTGTTACAGAGATGCAGAAAAACTTGAGTAGGTTGATGTTTCACTAGATACTAATGAACAGATGCCATGGGAAAGACTCTGCCAAGAATGCACTAAAGCAGCAGTGAAACTTCAGAAAAAGAAGGCAAAATAGACATGGATGGAGCAGAGAACCTGACAGGGCTGTACTTGTACTGTAGTTAATGAATCTGCTTTTGACACGTTGTTTTTAACTGCTTCTAAAAGAAAGCCTATTCAATTTAAAGAGATAAAAGAATGCACTGGGCCAGAGCTCAAGAACATGTATCACACACTACCTTCTTCGTAAGCTTTTCAAAATACCTTTCACAAATACTTAAAAAATTTCATCAGTTGGTCTTTTTTATTTGGAACGGATCATGTGTTTTTAAAATATAATAATTAAATTTATAGTCATAGTGGGGAGATGTATTTAGATTGTGTAAATATTAAATTCTTTTAATTTTATTTGTCTAGATTAATTTCTTTTCCTTATTATGAGGCTGCAAAAGAATGTAAGAAAATCTAAATTATCCATTATAAGAGGAGGGAAAAATCACATCATCAGCATTCTTTATTTAGAATAATTGCTAGATAGACCAGTAGTTTCACACTGTCATGCTATCTTTGGATATGCTCACTGAACAATAATTGAAAGTTTATTTATTGATGCATATTAAATACCAGTGCATTTAACAAAGGCTGTAAAGGCAGGATTAGGCTTTGATTAGATAAGCTTAAGAGAACAGGACTGTTCTCATCCCACGAAACAGGAGCATTTATTCCAGCACATCGCAATCATTAGTGCTATTTGGAAGCATAGGTTAATAGTTAACCATAGGCATATTTTTTGCATTAGTAAGCAGTGAAGAAATCTGAATTTACATGAAGTCTACCGGAATGGTCTGGACTGGGGGGCACAAAGAGCCATTTCCTCAATTTGATATTAATTGAAAAAGCAGAAAACTTTCGCTAGGTTTGACTCTATCTGATAATAGTTCACAAATTGTTTGACAGAAGTCAAATGTCTGATTTGGGAGAAAAAAAGAAGAAGCAGCTGTTGTACTTCTTAATTATGCAAACATTCCCCTTCCCTCTGCCCACCCTCAGCCCCCAAATTGCTTAATGTCTGTAACCACTTCCTCTCCATATTTCAACTTGTATTTTACTAATTGCTTTTTGTTTGAGCTGACACATCTTTCTGCATCTCTTTTGTTAGGAATTCAAATGCTGATATAAACATCCAAAATCAGGTAAATCAGGGCATATTTAGAGGTTGCATTTTTTTATTTTAGTGTAATTTAAACTCTGACATAAACCACAGTCCTGCAGATAGTGTATTTGGTTAATAACTTTCTGAAAATCCAGAAGCAATGCAAGGCTGAATGTGTATTTTAAAAAAAATCTTTGCTAACTTAGGAATCCTCTGAACTATCGACATTTTTGAACTGTGTAAAGTGTGCTGGTATGGGCTCTAAAAGGCAAAGGGAAAGGATTCTGTTCTTTAAGTACAGGTATGTACTTATCAGAGAATTGCTTTTAAGATAAATTTAATACATTATATAGAGAGGCAGTGTAGGCTTTTTTAGCAGTATCTATTTTTCCTTGTCCTGACAGCCTTGCTATACATCCCTGCTCCATAATTCTTACAGTTGGATCTATCTGGATTACATTTAAAGTAATTATAGTCAACAATTTCATTATGGAATTACTTCGGACTAAGTGTTTGACCATATTTTCCCTTCTAATATTGTGCACTTAGCCTGAAAATGGAAAATCTAATACACAATACTTCATCAGTTGCACATATAATAATTCCATATGGCTGAAAGCCAATTACATATTCAGATATGTGAATTAAAATTAAAAACAATCAAACAACAAAACAAGCAAAAAGGAAAAAAATGCCAGAGTTATGAAAAAATAACATTGCAATCTGAACGCAAAAAGGAACAAACAACGTCCTACACATCCTCACTGTCCAACGGGGCCTGATCCTGCTGGGAGCTTGGATGAGTTTGTGCATACAAAGAACCCCCCAGAGCTGGTGCCCTCAGTATCAGGTCAAAACTTCTCATCCCCTTACAGGATTATATCTGTCAAAAAAGATAAATAACTAGGCCTTTGCTTTCAATTTAAATACAAGGGTTTCTGTTTCCAGGCATGGAAACATGGTCCAGAAATAGGACCACACTGGGTAAAACCACCACAAAGGATTTACAGTGTCCCAACTCACCAACTTGCCTAGCAGCAATGTGCTTTAGAGAAAGGATACTGGGACTTTAGTAAACCTCCCATCTATTCACACCTCTAATAAAATAATCAACCTAAAATTAACTCATATGCAGCTGTGGATTTCTGAAGATACTGGAAGAGATTTCACTGCACTTCCAGAGATGCTGGTGAAAAAAACCTAAATGTCCCAGAGCTGCTGTGCACAAGGCACTAGAAACAGGGCAGTATACCAACCTTCCCAACCAGCTACCAAAGTTTCAGTTTGGATCAGTGGCCTTCAACTGTTCCTTCAACATACCTGAGGCAAAAGAAAATAATTCTTCTCTTCTTGTGGTCTCTCTTTTCCTGCCCCGTTCACCCCTGCAGTGCATAGGTCCTACCTAGCACACATCTGCAGCTTCCTTTGCAAGCATCAGGAGTTCAAGCAGGTTCTTAACTTTAGGCCTGTCATTAAATATGATCTGAGCAACTGACTAATCCGCTGTTGAAAAGGGCTGCACTGCACCAGGGGTGAACAAGTGAACGGATGCTTCTGCTAAGTGTCCACAGCACACTGCTGCAAGGTAGGAAACAGCTTTAAAGCCACAGCTCTAAGTACCACCAACCATTTTCTCTCAGAACTTGAAAGTGGATGTGAACTTCATCACTTTGGATTCCTTACACATTTAGCCTAGGATCCCAAACACTGTCCCTGCCCACTGAGCTACTACCCTCAGCCCTGTTCCCAATTATTCAAGACACTAAATATTTACACAACAGCCCATAATGATTTTAGCCAAGGGTTTTCTTCTTGTGGACATACGGAGATTGGCTGTGCCAAATGAGCTATTGACTTGAATAGGTGCCTCATTGGGAACATGCCAGTATACCTCAAACCCTTTACTTCAGTGAGGGCTGAAGGTGTTAGTACCTTGCGGATCAGGCCCTAAAGCCACGTTTTAATGTCCTTCTTAAGTATGGGGCAGAGCTGAATAAATGAGTCATGCTGTAACCGCTGTGCAAGATGTAGGACACACAACTCCCTGGATTTGTACTAAATCTGATAATATTTTATAGGACTGTATACTGTCATATGTCCCGTAATAATAAAAATTAATTCAAGATAAAACAATTCTTTTACACTCAATTTTTTATTAATAAGCATAATTTCAGCTTTTTGAAGATAGTGCAACTGATCTCTCTTAATTGGAAACAGGAGGGATTTTGAAGAGTGGATTGAGCTAATTATGTTTTGCAGGGAAAAAAAAAAAAGGAAAGAAAATGATTCCCACATTTATTTTCTAATTACTCAGTGAAGACCTCTGCTCTAGTCCATGAGGAACTCCTTTGACGTCAAAGGACTCGGTGGGAGGATGAGCCTCCAACTGAGATGCCCAGCTGTACAGTCCCAACTTTGTAAGCTTTTTTCAGTAAGTGGCAGCCACAAACTCACAAAAAACAGGCCTGGAAAGTGCTCTCAGCATTTTCTTGGTAGGGGTCTGTTCTTCTTATTATTATATATGCATGCCCCGCGCATCAGTGGGAGCAAGCTGTTGGCAGGGTATTTACAATATGATTTCCATCTAGCAAGGATAGTGAAAGCATTTCAATCTTTAAAACAAAACACATAAATCATGAGCAATATTGAGGATCACATATATGTCAGCAGCACTTAAAGATAAAAGTGGTAAGAAAAATGCAACATATTTTATGCGAGCCTGGACCAGTTAAAAACAAAATTCCAGACATGAAATCTCAAACTGATACACCCCAATTATCTAATTTAAATACTGTCAAATGATTATTCTTTTAAAATCACACTTTCACACCTTACAACAGCAAATTGTAATACATCTACAGCAAATGAGTTCTCTTCCCACAAGCCCCCTCCCTGCCATTTACATAAAGCATTGCCTTTGATAGTCACAAAGACATTTCTGGCTAAACAGCCTTTAGAAGATCCATTAGCTTCAAAGGCCTTAACAAACAGAAATAAGGAGCAATAATAGTCAAGAAAGCAAAGGGAAACTATATCCAGAGATGACACTGGCATATTTTGCCAGCAGAAGCAGACTGGATCCAGAGGCCAGCCTCGCAGCAGCCCGCAGATGCGGCTGGTAGGGGCTAGAGCTATTACTGAGGCACTCCTGGGACCTCCCAGGACGCTGCCCACCTCGGAGGTGTTGGTTTCTCTGCAGCAGCAGTCCCTGACACAAAAACATTCTCAGTTCAGGGTGCCATCCTTGACGTGTAATCAAACTGATGCACAGTCACCGTGTACCATAAGCAAAACCATTTATGCACATGTGTGTTGGAACCCATCTATGTAGAGAATTGGTTATATTTGTGATTAAATGCAGTTTATCTTTGAAATATTTTATTATATCAGTCTGCCCTGACTATACTAATTTGCTAGTAACATTTTTCTAAACCAACTAGAAAACACAGTAATGAAAACAATAATTGAATTTTCTTTTACTCTATTATGATGCTTCCTCTTGCCAGGATTTAAATTTTTAAGCTGTTTTTGTCAAGTAGCTCTGAGCAGTACCGTGTCTTTAAAGGACCTAGCATGCTTTGTCAATGCCAAATGACTAAGATCATAATAATTTCTGAGAGAATACTCAGAAGAACACTAGCTGTAAACAAATGTAAGCATAACTTACATGAAGCATAACTTACATGAAAAAAATTACTTTTTGCAATCCACTGAACACACACTTATAGCGATAATGTATTTTTAAAAGATTTAATATACCACATAATCTGCAATTAATGCCCATATAAACATGAAAATCAATATAACTGCTGTAGGATAACTAGCGATTCTGAGAATTAGAATATTCACATGATAAAATATCATAATGAATGAATATGGAGTTCAGCCACTTGGCACACGTATTTATGCATATTTGAAAATGCAAAATATTTGAGACCTGGAGTATGATTGCTCTTCCACCAAAGTGCTTATTTCAAGGCTCAAATAAACCCAACTGAAGCTTTTAGAAGTGCATCAAAATGCATACTGTCTTTTTAAGCAACAAAACAGCAGAAGTAGCCTTTTATTTGGTTTCCCTTCAAGAAGTGGAGTTTGAGGCACGTTTACCTTGAAAGAGCATAACACAAATCCTTAAAAGCAGAGCAGACAAAATACCTTCACGCTTTATCGTGCTTCTCACGTAATCAACTGAAGCAGGTGAAACACAAAACCCTGAACTTGTTTTTTAGCAAGTAAGTGAGAGGCAAAAGGAATAAATTTTCAGCACTATGGAGCCTGTCATGGAACATTCGGATCTTGACCTAAACGCTTCTACGAAAAAGAAACTTAATATCTGAAAATTATAATTGTCAAATATTAGATTCTATTATTTTTCTGTTACTAATCATGTTTTAGTAAATAGTTTCCTTTTACTCTTTCATTCACACTTAGAATTATAGCTTTGGTTCCTTGATATTAATAAAGCTGTTTTAAAACCTTTTTTTCATGTATCGTAAATCCATTAAGACAATTTCCTTCTTAAGCTTACTTCCTTTTGCCAAATGAAGATCATCAGGACATACCACACGTGTCCAAAGGGACAGCAGAGCTAATGAATATGTATGTTTTATGTCACAACAGAGCACTCCCCTTGTTCTGCAGTATCGACCTTCTCTTATGTGAGTAAATAACAGGTGAGCACTTGTGCATGAGGATAAATGGGGTTAAAACTGCCATACAGGGATATACTTTATTTGAACAAAGTGGGTGCACAATAAATAGGGATTTAACTGATGCTGAATTGTTCCAAAATGTTAGAAAATCACATTGCTTTATAACACAAGACCAAGTTACACAGCAAGAGTTATTTAAAATATATTTCCTTTCAATTAACAGCAGCAGCACTCTGTATAAATTCCACTATAATATAATTTTAATATATTTTTCGCTCATCATACCTAAAAAAAGTAGGTATATATTTCATAGTTTTATGTATAGAAACAAAATATTAATTCCAGAGATTCATCTAGCCAGCTCTATTTCCTTTACAAACATGAAGGCAAAGCTCAATTTCAATAAGTTTCAAACAACTGTAGTCAGGTTTGACCTATTACACTCAACTAACAAAAGTGAAAAAGCAAATTTATATGGGCCAGTAACACAATGCTCCAGCTTGCAACCAGGAATACTGCTTTCCTTTTAAAGCACTTATTTCAAAACCTACCCTTATAGGATAGGTACGAACAGTTGCTTTACTCGGATTAGAGTACCTCTGCTAATTAGCTAAATGAGAACAAATACTGATTAAATGTATATATAGAAGTAATCTGATACTCAAGAAAAAAAACCCTTAACATGTGCCCACAGTATACAAAGCCTTCACAAAAATTGTTTATGTTATTTATGCTTTTTGGCAATCTGCACATTAATTTTTAATGAAATAGTAAAGAGATGTTGCGTCTCACACTTCAGTAAAAATATTCTATAACCAGGACTGGTTGACATAGTGCATTAATTCAGTGTCCTTCACTCCTGGGACCTGTGTATAATTTAGTCCAGCCTGAAGAAAATAACTTTGATCTGAAGGCTGTGGAAAAAGCTACATATGAAATGAGTTTTGGTGGGTTTAGTGTTGTTTCTTATATACAAGACGACATATGAAGATAAACTGCTTTAGAATGCTCCTGACATGGCCCAGGATTAAGAGCAGGGAGCTCTTAGCAGAGCTCAGCCACTCTCTCCCTTTTTCCCATCGTACCAGACACACACCACACACATATCTCTCTACTACAAGCATCAGAGCAGCTACTGCTGGCACACACTGCCTTTCTAAAGAGCATACCCTGTGCAAAAGGATTGTATTATCAGCCTGTACACTGATTTGGTGTCTCCACTAAAAAAAAAACCAAACAGACAACAATGTCTTACAACATGGGAGATCACATTGTTGTAAGAAGGGATGATGTTACCACACGGAACCTGAGATTTCCTCCCCAAGGTAGGGAACACCTAAGCGCAGTCATCAGAACTGTACTAATCACGCTCTTAGGGAAAACAGAGCTCCGGCACAGCTCCTTCCCCGGCTCGGCTGCGTGAGAGGCTGACCCTTCCTTTCCTTCCTGCTCCCCCCAAAGCCAGAGAAACAAGATTAAAAGCAGAAGCACAACCAAAGAACTGACATCCTAGAAAAACTAAGCTGAGATAAATCTTTCCCCCACTTAAACCTTTCAATTATTGTATTTCACAAATTCCGAAGATTCTTTCTTGCTCACTCAATAAAATGTATCTGAATTAACTACTGAAAAATGGAATATAGCCAATTTTTTGCATGCTCTCGGTTTGGGACTTGCTGTATTATTTCCTGAGCATTTGAAAGGAACTATATAGATTGTTCAGTTAACTTGACAAATTATCTGGGGAATGGAGAGAGGAGGAACAGGGAATTTTCTATAGACAAATATAAAAATATCTCTCTCTCTCTCTCCTTCTCTCTCTCTTCATATATATATTTCAGACACACAGACACCAGACAGAGAATGTCTCAACTGAGAAATTGAACTCTGTGTATGCTGATATTTTTTCCATATTCCTGGAGAGAGCGGTAAGGAAAAGAAACTAACTCATCATATTAGATGTTGGTTCTCCTTTCTCAAAAAAAAAAAAGCAAAGTTCATCCTGCAATAGGAGAAGTTGAGCCATGTCCTAAGACACACAGTATGTTATTGAGAGGGTGCACAGGCAGAAAAAGAGGGCAGAAAAAAAAATAACATGCTGGTTTTAAAAACAGAAAGAAATTATAGAGCCCAGCTGATAAAATGCCACATTCCTTTGCAGCTATCACACAAATTTAGCCATTTCTGTAAACAGCCTTCAAGATACAACAGAAATCTAAACCATGCAATGATCATATCAATAACCAGCTGAGTACTGTTGATAGCTTAAACAACAATAATCTGTGTTATTTTTCTGTAATTTTGTCCGTAGTCTTATTGCATATGTAGTCACCTAATGATGAAATACTTTTAAAATTTGCTTCAGGGTACAGAAGTCAAGCTCCACTGATTAGCATCTCAAAGCACACTACAGGCACACATTTGTATAGCAGAATAATAGCACTTGTGTTTGTATGCTGCTGAAAAAAAACCCAACTCCCCTCCACCCCCCCACTATTTTACTTGATGTTTGATGATGCACACTGATGAAAGCCCTTTCTCTCACAAAATATATATAATATATAACATCTAACTGTAAGAATTTCAAAGACAAGGTAGAAAGGTAACATCACAAAAAGGAGCCAAAAAGGGATTTTGGGGCAAATACAAGATAGTTAGACCCCAGGTTCATGGGCCTGATTCTTCTGTCACTTCTCTGAAGTCAGAACTACTGAAGTTTACAATTTATTGCAAAGGAGATAAATGTGCCACATTAAAATGTGTTAATTACACAAATTTTATTCTATTCACCAGTATTTGGGGTTTGGGGTATGTGTTTAATAAAAATTCATCAAAGAAAATATTTCATTAAAATCTTGGTAGAGTTCTCATATTCACTGCACTAGCTCAGCTTCTGATTAATTTCCTATGTCTAATTAGGTAGCATTCAAACCTTATTGAATGTGAACTTTCTTAAAATTTGCTGTAAACTGACTGGACAGTGTCTGATTTCAGCCACATTCTGAGACTTCAGTCCAACAAATTGCTTTCAGTAGCCCTGCATCCTTCCCTGTGCGTCCCCCTCCTGCCATTTCTCCAGGCATAATTTATTACAAGGTTTTAGTTAGAAAAGTCTCCATCTAATTTTGTATTAAATAATATTAGAAGAGAGCATCCACTTGGATTTAGTATTAAAAATGCTATACACTATCAACAGGAACATTAGAATCTTACTAAGTATTCAGCAATTATAAGCTTAAATTATTTTTTCTATTAACACTTCTTTTTTAATCCAGAATGTGTAAGTAACATACAGGAATGACTTAAAGAGTGCTTACAATTAATGTAATTAAACACACTTAGAATCAAGAATTAAGTTCATAAAAAAATAGCTATTCACTGAAGTATTTGATATCAGGAGTAAACATTTATTAAAAGTTGCTTTTACTCCAGAAAAATAATTTTTAAAGTTAAAAGAAAGACCAGATTGAATTATGAGGTATTGTGAATGCTGTGAGAGTTCTGTGATTGCATGTAAAAGATTTACAGATCTGTAAAAGATTTACAGATAACAACTGAAAGGTGCATTACACTAATCAGAGGAATGCATAACCTCTGCAAAGCAAGTAGGAGTGAATCATTTTAATTTTCTCTTTTCTTACAGTTTTATATTATTACACAAGGGAAGCAGAGGAAACCTAAATATGACCCTATTTAGATATACTAACTGAAAAGCCTTTGTAGAATTTTTAAGCAAACAGGATTGTGCTTCCAACGCTGCCCATCTAGTTTTCCAATGTGTTAAATTGGATGGCTACTTGGACAGCTCTCTATTCATTACTGAACTGTGGAAAGGAAACACAGAGGTGGCATTTTCCTTTTAAACCATCTAATGCCTTGTAGCCAGATTCCAAAGCATCAAGGAGAGATTTCTTTCTTTTTTTTTTTCCTTTTTTCTTTTTTTTTTTTCGCTAGACAAGCTGTCGTAATTGAAATGAAGTCTAATCAGACTCATTACTGTTTTCAGCAATTTGCACCACCAAAGATGCTTATTAGGTAACAGTGTTTAATAAACCGCTCTTTAGAAAACTACCAGTAATGAGCTCTTAACAGCCAATCTTTAGCGTGAATGTAATGTGAAAAGTGTTCCTAGCACTGAATAGATTTTCACATTTAATAGTGTCATAATTAAGCTCAAGGAATTGGTAGCTGTGATGATAGATATTTACTGCAATATAGACTTTCTTCCCCCTAAAAATATATTTGAAAGTACTTGGGGTTCAATATTTCCAGAGAAAATTTTAGAACTGCTTCAAAGACTTTGCAAGGCTGGATTAGGTCTATAAGGGTACTTAATCAGAGAGTATTTAGGGAATGTACAGAGTACTTCGAGTCCAGTATCAAGTACAAAGCGTGCATAAAGTTAATTTCACCTAGCTTTGTTTGACTGCTCTTCCATCTTTTAAGAATTCCAGTCATTATTATACAAATAATAAATGTTGTTGTCACCAGCTGAATAATAATGAACAAAAATGGCCAATAACAGGAGATACTTGAAGAAACACTTGTCAGTTCCTCTTCCACAGTAACAGCTGAAAATGCTTGAGAAAAAACAGCAAATTGCTTGGGTTCAAAATAAAATTATGGATGTCTAATAAATGTATATATTTACACACACATACTCATATAGCTAATGCTGTTTCTCCTACATGTTTCAAATACTATCAACTCCTAATACCTACTTAGCACCAAAAAATCCAAATTCTTAATGTAAAGAACACCACAGCTCTGAAAATTAATATTGTGACACATATTATTCATAAAAGACAGCCACCCACAAAAGCTAAGTTTTCATCAATAGAAGGTTCAATTTAACTAGATGTACACCTTGCCACACTAGTCGCATCAATACTACTACCTAACAAATGCTGAAAGTGGCAAAAAAGAAAATAAATTGCATGTATAAACTCTAGCTAATTAAATATCCAGAGTGAATCTTGAGGAATAGCTTCTGTTCTCTCATACGATTGATTTCAGCTTGACATAATATTTAAAGTTATCAATAAGAAATGACCGAGACAACCTTTTTCTCTCCCACTAGGAGAAATACATAGGGATGCAAATGTTGTTTTGCTTACTAGGGGTTCTGCTGGACAACGTTTGTGTTGGTGGCCAAGACTTTGGAAAGAAGTACATAAACATGAGTAATCAATAATGAAACCACCAATAAAATGATGAAGACCAATTCTCTCAGACCAAGATTTTTATATCAGAATTCCATGCTAAGATGTTAAGAAGAGGTCCTTACGTAATGAGTGCTCTCACTGCATCTTTTGCATACCCTAGCCCCAAACTTCAGCAGCCCTAAATGCAGCCTCTAAGCCTCTGTATCTGTTTGCAGCTTTCTCAATCAATAGGACAATGAGAACTGAGACTATCAAATTAATGCCAGTTTCATTTGATTTTGTGGTGTGTGCTTCTTTGCACTACAAAGTGGAAAAACGAAAAAAATCCCAACACAGCCCCACACCCAGAACTCATTTCCAGATGAGTTTTTGAAGATCAAAATATCTTCCAGTTTCTTAAGTCGAAACTGAATTTTACTTAGATCCAACATTTTTAGTGCAGCTGCTGCTTATCCTATCATGCAGTTCCAAACTCTGCACCTTTAAGTCACATAGTTAGCTTCTGCTCTTTGCAAAATAACATAACATAAAATACAATAAAATAAAATAACAGAGACTCCACAACTGCTTTGGACTGTCTCCTCTCGTACTTGTGAATAATGCATTAAACTTCACATCATTTGTGAGTGACAACCCGATGGTCCAAGATGCATAATATGCATTTTGTACTGTTGATTTTACTAAGCGCAGATGCTCTGAAGCATCAATTGTTCATCAGTAAGTCCTTCAATATCATACATTATGATTTTTTTTGTAGTTTAAAACTGGGATTGACAGAAATGAAGCATCCACAGGAGGTATTTTAGGCATCATTATAGAGCTTGGTTACCATCCTTTCTTACTCCTAACACAAAAGTAAAGCAGAGGGGAACCTTCAGTGTATTCCCTCTGTAGCCTAGCACTACCACAAAAACAACAACAACAAGTTAGAGAATCACTTTTCTGCCTCAGATCCTCTGTATTTTATCAAGTCTACAAAACACCGGTCTGCTCACCTAAGATGCTGACCCCAAACAATGCCTGACTTTCAACAGAAATTGAGACTTTTCCTTCTGATATCTCTAGGCCTGTTTAGCCTGATCACCAAACTCTGATCTGATTTTTAGAGGAGTTTCCATTGAAGAACTAGAACCTATCAAATTTTCCACTACTCCAGGCTGCTACTCTGAGATGGTGTGTCATATATACATGAGTATGGACTAGTGTAAGAAACTGCAAAAGCATAGGAACTCAAACAAGGAAGTGAAGCTACAGGGGCAGGTTAAACTCCATGCAGAATTTACCTCAAAACACTGAATTGGTCAGAAAGAGCAGCAGCATCCTATGAAAAGGACAGTGAGAAGAACCTTAACACCCATATTTAAGTTAAGGTGCTGCCATCAACCAGAGCCTCCATGGTGTAGAGGCTGAGGACTCTCTATAGGGCCAAGCAGGAGATGACAGCTCAAGTGGGAATGTTTGCTGTCATCAAAACTGTTGAACCCTGGAGTGCCTTTTCTCAGGCCAACTCCACCAAAAGACAGCATAAATAGCAGAAACTGGACTCCATGTAGAGTTTATTGCACCCTCTACAGTAGCATAGACACTTTCTTCTCCATCAATTAAATCACAATATTTTAGCTCATCTTCTTCCAACTAGGACCTAGCATCAACCGCAATTTGCCCTTCAGCAAAAGGTACCATAAACAATTGTATGGTACCTTTGAATACAGAACACCTCAGATTTCTGTGTTCTCTTTTCTCTCTCTCTTTATGGCAATTTGCCAGTATATAAAGGGGGACTACAACAGAGGTGGAGAGGCACTTTTTACAAGGGCATGTAGTGACAGGACAAGCTGGAACGGCTTCAAACTGAAAGAGGGCAGGTTTAGATTAGGTATTAGGAAGACATTCTTTACCGCGATGGCTGGTGAGGCACTAGAACAGGTTACTCAAGAGAATCTGTGCATGCCCCAAACCTGGAAGTTTTCAAGGTTGGATGTGCTTTGGGCAGTGTGGTCTAGAGGAAAGGCATGGCATGTCCATCACAGAGAAGTTGGAACTAGGTGATTTTTAAGGTCCCTTCCAACCCAAACCATTCTATAATTCTATGATTTTTTTTTTTGTTGAGTAGAAAGAAGCTTGAATGAAATACCATACGAAATAGTTTCACCTGGTGTCCTGCACGGGCTTTTTTTACTGGCTTTTTCAAAGGAACAAAAGCCCCCCACAAACCCAAAAATAAACTCAATTGTTCCAATATAAGCAATCACTTGTCTGAACAACTGCACACAAACCAACTCTGCAGACTGCCAAGGCTACTGTTCTATTACGACACATTTACAAAAGCTACATAATAGATGAGTTGCAGCAGATGAGAACATTTGTCCAACAGAACTGCAGTCCTTTATCTTAAGGCAGACAATATTCCCTGCATTTCAGACTGGTTTAAACACACAGACTTGCCTAGTAGTTCTTTCTTCAAAGGTAGAGCAGTCTAGTACGCAACTTTCCTAACTGAAATTGCATATGGAAATATCTCCTTATAAAATTAAGGAGGCAAAAGGAACACCACCAGGTCCTATACAATACAGCTTTGGGTTTTTCTGAGGGATGCGGGTTAATAAAGCAAATGCATGTGTAAGTGAGGAAAACATTTGCAGGTTTTGGAGAGATTAGGGTGAGTGCAGCAGAATCTAGCAGTCCTTGTATTTTACTTTATTTTTCATTGAGTCTATTTTCTCCTTCTCCACTATAGAGCTTTCTATTTATTTTAGCATAACTCTGTATCTTTGTCATTAAACAATCAAGTTCTAATAAAAAACATAATGCAAACAGCCAGTTGTGTAATGGAAAACAACACAGGGTTGAAGGGGGGCTCCTGCCTGATCTCAGCAGCAGATTAGCTTATGCCCTGCAGCATGAGATGGGAAATATGTTCCTCACTACTACAGTTTTGATTCTGTATTTGTATTTTATGTGGATTTTTAAAGAGACAAATTATAAAGCTTTGATTCAGAGAATCTCTCTCTTTCCATGTGTACATATGTATAAATGTACACATATATTTATTTCCCCTCCCAGAGCAAAGATGATGTTTATCTCTAGTGATGGCTCAATGTCTAGTCTGGAATTAACAAACAGAAAAATCACAGAAACAGAGAAGAACCCCCATGTTTTGGACTATCTCAGTACAGACTGTATCAACGGCAATCCTGAATACATATCCTTTTGAGAAATTCTAAGTGACCCTTTTCTCAGCAATGTTCCTGCTGCACTATAGAATACTTCAATCTTATTTCTGCTTAGAGAATGATATAGTTTTATTTAACAAAAAATGTAAAAAAAAAATCAGTTAATTCCCTTTACAGTCAAGCAATGTTAAGAGTTTATTCACCAGCAACAAGATAGGAGATCTCCAACAGCCACAGATCTTTCAGATGCATTTTTCTTCCTCTATCTGACATACATGACCTCCTTCTCCCCTTCCCCACTCCTCAGTTCTTTACATGCATTTCTGCACTGTCCTCTATCTCAAACTTAAAGCTGTGCCAAATCAAGAGCAGCAGTGCTAAAGGGTGGTCAGAAAATAGGACAGCAAAGGTTTTTGAAGTGAACAAAGCAGCATCCTGTTCCTACCACCTATCAAGCATGTTTCTGATTTCTTCATGTACTGAAGGCCAGGTTGGGTGATTGCCACTCGCTTCAGGAATTTAACTGCAGATACAGCAGAGCCATTCAACACACTCACTCCCAATGGCTTGTGAAATTCGTGTGGAGAAATTCCATCTCAGCCTATGTCAGTGCACTTGTTAAGTGGCAAGTGAACACCGAACCCACTACACCAGTATGTGGGGTTAGCTGCTCTGAAGACATAGCTAATATTGAGAATAAAGAGTAAAACAGACAGTAGGAACACCAAATTCACATTTATGAGGACTTTAGAAACTTCAGTCCACAAAAGACAGGAAAATGAGGCAGAACCTTTATACTCAAGTATTTGCTAAGTACAAAGCTAAGGTTAAGGAAGACTTACATTTGCCCACGGCCTTACTTCATTTTTTTGTTAGCTGTTCAGGGTTTTTTTTTTTTTTTAACTTCTCATGGTTTTCATTAGGCACATAATAATCTAAGCATTGCATATCTATTACGCAAAGATCTTGTGTCACCTTTTCAAGAATGCATCCAAAACATTTCAAATAAATATCCTACACTTGATTTAATAAAAATTGCCTTGAGTTCTATCCATTTTTTTCATTCTGTGTATTAAACTGAGTTTGCCATGACTGAACTAAAACATACTTGATAACAAATGGTTATGGGGCATGGGTTGATATTTAAGAGGTAAGGTTGCACCAAGGTAGGTTTGATGGGCCATTTTGTATTGAGGATAACCAGCAATGACATTTCTTAAAAAAGGTCTGGATTGCTAAAGAGGAGAAATGCTCTAAATGCATCAATGAAAACTGCTGCTGAGCATGACTGCTTTTTTTAATATTTTGACTATTTTCAAAGGAAAGACAGTCATGGTACAAATGTTTTTTCAATAAATCTCTGGTGAGTACCGGGCACTTCTAAGATCAGTTACACAGCATACTCTTAAAATGATTAAACTGTCTCTCACAGCACTTTAAATGATAGACTGCCCAGAAAAAAGCACAAGTGCCCCACAAATTAGGAATTGTAGCACTAGTTGATAAGCTAGAATGAGCTCTGGGGCGTTTTAGGACACACCTCACCCTCATTACTGGGCTGTCCCTCTTGGAAAAACGCTTCCCCTTGTGTAAGGTCATTCAACTAGATTAAAATATCTCACTGTAATGTTACCTCTTTATAACACCTCACCTACTCGGGTGTAGAAGTGCTGGTTACAGGATGAACAATGAGCTTACTTTTATATGCACTGCATAAAGATACCAGCTGTGTGATTTGGTTGAAAAGGAAAATTTAATCTGTATTTCTGGGATGGCTCTATGTGAAGTCACAAGTTGCTATGACAGAGAACTTAAATTGTTTGAGCAGTTCCCCTGCTCCCTTCTTCAAGTTGTTATGAATGTCTATAATTTAGGCCTCTATGTTGCTAACATGCATGTGGATATCTCGTTAGTCATAGGAATAAAGCTGCATAATTAG
Organism: Rhagologus leucostigma; assembly: GCA_013397725.1. Classification (NCBI taxonomy): domain Eukaryota; kingdom Metazoa; phylum Chordata; class Aves; order Passeriformes; genus Rhagologus; species Rhagologus leucostigma. Next base: position 5,446,156 of record VZTD01002597.1, read on the forward strand.
GCAGTGGTGTAATTTGTAGCCTCCAACTCTTTCTTCCACCTTCCTTTCCTGATGCTCCTTGAAGAAACTGCGATTTATGTTGGTGGCAGATCCTGCCACTGTTATTCACAGAAATACCCTTTGCCTGAGATTTCTCTGAAATTAGTCACAAGAATTAAACCTTCTAGCAGTCACGAAGGACAGGGATATACCGCGACAACTCGTCCGCCGCCCACACGTGCGGGGACCTATGTTTGCTGGAATGGGAATTTGGGCAGGTGACCGAACAGTTAACTGTGCTTATCCTTTCATCCTCCAAACTGACAGAGACTTGTTTAAATTCTTAGAACTCCTTTTACAGAATCTCTGTTTGACAATTTCTAAATGTGTCCAAATGTGCACCAAGTTCATCTCTATTAACAGGAAATGAAACTGAAATAAAGAGGCGCTCCTCGTGTTGACTGCAGGCATTTCAGATTTCATGGCAGCCTGTGTCTCCCTAGTGCCTTTCACATGGAAGAGATTATGTGTGTGAAGAAAAACAAAATTGCAGGTTTAGTAATGTCAAAATCTGATTTATGCCAAAATAGAGATGTCAACAACAGCAGAATAAGTGACAAGTGTTAAATTACCCAAAGAAGTAAATTCTGTAATTATTTACCTCTTTGGCATGTGATCCTTAACAACCTCTAGACCTAAAAGGAACAGCAGGAACCACGCACATTTTGAAATTCAGCATTTTTCCTCTTTTTTCGAGAAAATAATTTTTTGCCCCCAATTTTTTTTTTTTTAATACAACCAAGTGCCACCATCAACATTTCAAATAAACGTCAGCATCAAGCCCCACAGCTGAATATGCTGGGAGCTGAGTATACAGTCATCTGAAAATGGACAACTTTAATTCGATTCCTGGCACCACTGGCCACGCTGAGAATTCTTCTATCTCTTCACACCAGGGGTTTGCTCTTTTAAGCACTGCTCCCTGAAGGGAAGGCAAAACTAGAGAAAGAGGATTTCCAATGACCCTGCACAGATGAATGAATGTGTCAATGGTGAATATTGGTTCAGCTTTGAAATAGGGAGTCCTGCAGTGGCTTCTCTGCTTCATCCCCACTAGTGAGTTTCACTGTGGACTTCAATGTGTAGGAGGCCTTTAGGGAAAAGAAAATAAATGGGGAAAAAAAAAAGGGTGGGGGGAGAATGAACAAAATGGTTTAAGAATTAAAAAGGCCTTTCTCCAATTATAACCTTTAAATTATTTTTTAGAGATGAGCGTCTCTTCGGCATATGGTTACAGAAATTGGTTTTAAAAAAGCCTAAATAAATAAGGGGTCCTTGCCAGTCAACATTAAAGGGCAGCATGCCCTTTCAGCACATATTTAATTTTGATGGGTTTCCATTTGTTCACTTGTTCGTTTCTGGTGTAAAGATGATGTAAAAACAGTTGTGAAATTGTGCAATTTTTAAATTGCTCTCTCTCAGGGTGAGCCTGTTCTGTTTATGACTGCACAGTGAAAACAGTGACATGAACAAACTAAAAATGGAAAGGAAAGGTGCCTCTTCTCACTTCCATAACTCTCCTGTAACTCAGGTAAACACAAGAGCATTCGTCTAAGCAGTAGTAGAATACACATCTACTTCTACAAGCCTTTCAGTTCATTTTCATGCAACTGCCTATCAATCAATGACACAATGTAATTTCCTAATTGTGCCAATATTAATGGTTTTAGCTCTTTTTAAATCCAGAGAACATATGTTTCAGTAAGACAGAAGTCTAATTATTTAAACATGATGTAGAATAACATTTCTCTAAGGCCATTTTTTTTACAAGTTCTAGCTTTTTAAAGTTGCTGTATGATTGAACCTGTATAGAAAAGTTGATAAAAGAAATAACACAAGCTTCAAGTAAAGAAGGTTGAATTGTTAAATTCCCAGTAAATGCTGCTTTTCCCCCTTTATGTATAGAAAAGTTTTACTTTTTATCAGAGCAAGCCCAAGACATTCAAAGTGAAATGTACAATTTCTCAACGTTAAGAACCACAGAAGAGCAAGAACATCTTTTTTTTTTTTTCACATCTCATAACTTTAATGTATAGGAAAACCCAACCAACCAAACCAAAAGAACCCTCTCAAACTCCAAACACAACAACAACAACAACAAATCCCACAAATCCAAAAATCAAACAAACAAAACCCAAACACACTCCAGGAACTCTGCACAGGCTTCCATAGGTTTGAAAATAAGGTTGGCAGTCAATTACTGTCTAAAGCAGAATGTACAGTCTTTACCAATCTCATGCAAATTAAAGTTTCTTATTATAGAATTGCTAACAAAATATTTACATTTACCCCTAATGTTGCTGATAATTAAAAAAAAAATATACATCTATCTAAAGGGATTGGGCAGCTTTAGTCACTAATATAATATGCAGATACTGAATATTTTTGGATATTCAGGGGTATTAGCTATATATTTCATAGATAGCATCACATATTGTTCTGTTTCAGCAAAGAAAGAATTTGGGTAATCGGATTTATACAGTCTATAGCATTTCCCAAGGATGTTGCCTGGGATTTGCCTCTTTTCAAATAGTTTAGATGTCAATGTTCTTTTAAGACTATTTTTTAAATACCGAGCAACAACTTTATGAAGAGCTGCGCTGATTTCCAATTATGTAAAAATTAATTTGTTTAATCAAGCTACAAGAAGTTGAACTGGAAAAATTCCATCACATTAAGCAAAGGATTATTACTCACAAGAAATACTTTCAATGTCAGACAGACTTGCAGCCAGAAGCCAGCTGTACGTCTTACAGAGAAGCCTATGTGCCTGTTTCTCCTGTCTGACTAGTTTTTTGAAAGCCCTCTACAACAACACCAAAATGAACTCTAAATACAGTGTTCACTTGCTTTTTAATTTTGCTTTAATCACAGCCAAAGAAATTTCCAAGAATAAGGCTTAAATAAAGCCACCTTTTACAAATGTGCATTTTCTTTTACATGGTAAAGTGCACAGGAAAAGGAAAGGAGACTCCTGACAAGTTGCTCTGCCTCTTGTCTCAGGAATGTCTAATAAATAAGGATATTAGTTTATGTGGCCCACTCTCAGCATTTGGTAATAAATGCTTCCCTTTTAAAACATATTTGTAAACTTCTAAAAAAAAAAAAAAGACTTTATATTGTTACAATGCATAAAATCCTTTAATTTTATTATTCATGATCATTATCAAGTAAATTCTGTTGAAAAAAGGGAACAAAATTTTGGCATAATTTTGGGATGATAGCAGTACAGATGAGAATTGCTCCCATAACCTCTTCTGAATGGTGATATATGCAAAATAATCCAAAATGAGTTGCTTTCCAGTCCCTTTACAGACTACTTGACATCCACTGCTCAAGTGTTTCAAACCTTCAGTTGCTGACTGTAATAGTGCACAGATGGAACAATATTTATTCTGTCAGTGGAAACTAATTAGGATGACACTAACTCTGAACATTAAACCAGAAGGAAAAAAAAAAAAGAAAAAAAGAGGAAAAATCACACTTTACACAGTATGGCACATGATCTGTGAGTTTACAAATAAATACTATAAATTTTAATGTATTTCTGTTACATGGGTGGCACGACCATCTTTGCTGCTGCTGCTGCACATGGTAGCCAGAGATGGGCTTGCAGAGACATTTGTGCACAAACACCCCATCTCCACCATTAACTCACTTCACGTCAGAAACTGCATCCCAACAACTTCCACTCTGCCAGAACATCAACTCAGACTTGCATATTATTCCACATAATTTTTCAGTCAGCCACACTGCCCCTGTCACCAAGACGTCACCCTCCTCAGCCTGCAGTCCTTCAGGTCCTGGCTGTGCCAATATCCCAAGCTGGGCAGAATCAAACTCAACCATGGAGGTGACCAGCCCCAGCATTCTGCTTCTCGCCCTTAACTCCAGCTGCAGGCAGGCAACAGGAGGTTGGCTGCCCTTTAGAATAAAAGATCTCATTTGGTAAATCATCAGGTCTGATATCTACATCTACATCTATATAGAGATATGCACCTTCCATCCCTCCACGTGATGACTGGCTCACGGCTCCTGAAGACTCAAGATCACACATGTGATCTCAAGACACAAACTAGTGATTCTCAAAACCTCATTATGGATCTAAATCTGCATCTTTTGGTCTCTTTAATAGCTTTAAGGCTCCTGATTTTTTATGTTCACGAGCTTGAATAAATTGGTTCACAAATGTTTAATATTTTGAAGACCTCCACGCTCAAATTCAGAAGATTATAAACATAGCTACAGCATGGTAGCTTACTATTACCCTCAACTATCCAATTGTCTTTCAGCAACTGTACAATTGTCTTATTTTCTTTAAATGAATAGACATGTCAGAGGAGAATCAGGTTTGTTATTTGTATGCATTTGTGTAGATTCACCATTCTAACATCTTGCTCTAAAATAACAAAATTTTGTAGGGCAAAAAGAAAAATGCATATGCTTTAAGCAATGTTGACTTTTGTAGTTTGAAATGGCAAATTAATCAAGACCTAAAAAAAAACACAGGAAAAAAGAATATCAACTGCCCACAGTTAAGCAAGGGTTAACATTTGTGAAGTAAGGCATCATAAAAAAGTCATCCCATTAATTCTGTTAATATAACATGAACTGGGAAGAAACAGAACTGCCTGAGAAGGTGCGATCTCAAAGGCTTCTTGTCTGTGCAGTGGCATGATTCTCTAGAGGTGTTTAAAAAAATAGATTTGGAAGTGGCACTTTTGCTATTGGTAGTGTTCTTCACTTAGCATCTCTCAGCAACCAGGAATGTGCTGGTGCAAAATTTCATTTTGACTCCATCCATATTACACAAAAAGTAATGGTAGTAATGAATACGCTTTCTATAAAAAAGATGTTAAGCAAACACTTCTTCAGCAGTTCCATCCACAGCCACTAGTCTAATAAAGGATATTGTCTCTGTCTACAAATCTGTTTTCTCTCAGGTCAATGAGACGAATTCTGAATTTTAATTATTTTAATCTGAAAACATTTTTTAAAGCACCTCCTAAACTGGGATACTAAATGTGCTCCATGAGCTTTGTTTATTTATTGATATTCATGTCACACCTCAAATGCTACTAAACAGCAAGCCTACATTTTAGAATAAAATATTTTTTTCACAAACTTAATTCAAATGCAGGGCACAACATAATGAGTAAACCTACAAAAAATGATGAAGTGCATCTTATTTCTAACTGATGATAATATCTTCTGTGGATGCCAGATACCATCTCTACTGAAATCATACCTTGGCTTGACAATAAAACTGGAAGTTACTCAAGTGTATTGTAGCCAACTGTCAGGTTTAAAAAACAGTCACAACATACTATTAGTGGCATTCAGCCAATCTCTTAAGGAACACAATGACCCGAACTTTATTCTGAAAACTCAGTTTGAAAGCAAATCTATTCCCTAAAGTAATTTTCAGCACTGCTTAAAAAGCTTGGAAAAATCAGATTAGAGTAAACCAGATTATGTAGATGTTATGAGAATGTAACTTCTAAAAATAACTTTATGGATCAATTCAAGTAAAATTCAAATACAAAGATCTCACCTTTCACACAGCCCTGCACTTCTATGTTTTATAATTCTGACTCCACACTATCAGATTGATTCAGTCTGTATAGTTAGTACAGTGTTTAGAAAGCCTAGGATATAAAACAGCTCCTGTCCATTGAAGATTTGTGCCTTGAGAGGCTTATGTGAACACATTACACACAGTATCTGACAGAACTGATGCACTGCATGCTGTGTTTGAAATGACTATGGATGCCTAAGAAAAGAATATTCTCTCAAATAAACAGGCACGCGTATCTATTAGTATGATCTGTAACAGGGCACAAATTTCCTTCCATTTTTTTAAATGCAATATTCCTATCACTGTTGTAAACTTCCATGAGAAATAACACTTCGTACACACAGATGTATAAAGATAAAAAAGGAGATAATGCTAAATACAGACAATGAGTGAGGTCCAACCATTGAAAGCTTGCCATAATCACAGAAAATGCACCCAGGTAAATGCTTAATAGAAACTTCTATAAACTAACAGGAGTGACACATAATCAATGAGACCCCTATTAAAGCATTATTAAGATGTAACCTTGTTTATTCTAAGTAATATAAAATGTAGCCACTCACACAGGAAAGCCATCCATGCACTAGCCAGCCTATCACAAAAATGGTCAGATACAGTCTAAAGGAAAACACTCACAGATACTTCAGTGAAAGAAGCATGCACTAACGCTTCAGTGCATTTGGTCCAGAAAATAACTTAGATGTTATTAATGTATGACAGCATATATTGAACTTATTCTTTCCAAACAGCATTGACTAAATGTCTCTGTAAAATTGATTCCAAGAGATAGCAGTTTACTACTTTGTGTATTCAAATTAAGTTACTGCTTAGCTAAAATATCACATGCAAGGAAAAAATTGAGTTAGTCTCAACATGTGGCTAAATAAGATAACTTGTTTCATGCACAGCAACTCTACAGACTTATTTGGCTGCTGATTCATGACATCTAACTTATAACTGTAGTATTAGGAGATTTATACAGGAAAAATACCGTCTTTAATTTCACTTTCACCTCACTAGTGAGAAATACTACATCAATTCAAAGCACTGCTTACCTTACTCATACCACAATTGAGTCTTTGCAAGGATTTTGCCAACATGGAAATTGAGGTTCAGATTTCTTTGCACTCTTATCGCACAGCTGTACTACCAGGAAAAGATATACTCTCCGCTTCAACAAAGTAACTTATGGTTTAAATGAAGCTTATTTATATGTTCAACATTTTTGGTGCCATCTACAAAGTCAAAATTATGCCTAATGCCTAAGCATGATAATAGAAATATAGCAGTTACTTTCCCAGGACAAGTACAAACTACGGATCAATTGCAGTTCCTAATGGTCAGCTCTCCTCAAGATCATCACCAGATTCCCACTGAAAACACTGACTGTTACTCAACTTGAAATCAGGAATTTTAGCTTTGAACAAGGTCAGAGGTAGCTCCCAGTGAAGCAAAGATGACAGTTGTGTTGTAATCCCATGTAATATAATAGAATGGTGAAAAAATTCTAATTGTGTTTATCTGACCTCTATCTGCAGTGTTGCTACATATATCAGAAGATGCAAAACTAGTAAATAAAACAGCAGAAAGTTTCTCACTATAAAATTAATCTTCTCCAATACAGGAACTCAAAAGAAGAAAGATCCCAGAATAGGTCAGGTTGGAAGGGACTACAGTGGATCATCTGGCCCAACCTCCCTGCTCAAGCAAGGTCACCCCAGAGCACATGGCACAAGATGGTGTTCAGACAGTTCTTGAATATCTTCAGTGAAAGGAGACTCCAAAACCTATTTGGGCATGAATGAAAGTTGCCATGGCATTGCACAGACTTCAATAGTAATTTTAAAATTTTGCTTTCCATTTCTACAGTTTTCAACTTTGGGTTAGGCTTTGTCTTTGAAAAAGATACCCCCAGTGGAATCACAGAATTTCATCATTACACTAATTTGTTGCTTTTCTGCAGTTTTCTTACTAAAATTACTTGTGGTAGCACTGTAAGCATCTCAACTGTCTTTGTTAATTAGCTATATGTAAAAAAAAAGTCCTCATACAAGTTACTCTCTGCAGTATTTCTTTTTTCACCTGTTCTATGAGATAATGTAGCACCGCGGCATGGAAAAAAATGAATAAAACCCTCTGTGGCTAAAAATATACGTATGTTCTTCTTTTGTTAGCTTTCTCTTTCTTTTTCTTCAATCTAAACTACAAGACATTTTGACTTATAATTGAATTTTTACTGTGACATGTTTGTTTTATGATATTTGTTTCTTAAATCTCTTTCAGAACTCTGTAGAGCTGATATACACATCAGTGTCTGCTCAAAGCAACAAAAGTGCAATCCAGTGGAATTAAATGCAGCTGAGTTTTGATGCAAAAATAATCTTGTAAATACAGCTTCATTGGCAAACAGTGGTTAGAAAATCTCAGGAGGCTCAAGCAAAGTCTATTTGGTTCAAAGAAGCATCCTAAAAATTCTTTTTTTTCTACTGAAAACTATTCTCGTTTTTCCTCCCTCTCCATGCAGAAGTTGTTCATTTAGGATAGCTAGTTTTACGCCTCAAGAGGACAGAGAAGAGGGCATCCTGACGGCCCAGAGAGAACAGCAGCATCTTTTCTCATAGTAAAGACTATAAGGTACAAAGAGGATGACTTTGGTATGAACGATTTGTGGAGAAGAGCTGTGAGCATGTAGAAAGAACAAAAACTAGGACAGTGTCTTTTCATCAGATATGAAGGAACAACATTCCTAGTTCTAAAGGACCCCAGTTGTAACACAGAGCCTGGGACAGTGATTCTCTGTCAGAAATTCAGGAAAAAAATACTTTCCTTGCTCCTCCCCATTCTACACAGTAACTCAAAGCAATCGATTTCAAAGTAGGCTGAAGCCTGGAAAACTTAACAGCTCAGACATAAATGTTCATCCCAAACCCTTCCCACCGGCCATGATTACTATCAGTCATTCTTACTAATTAAGAATAAAACAAATATTTCTTACATCTAGCTGTGGTAGAAGAATATTTCCTCTGAGATATACAGATAAGAACTTATTCGGCAAATACTTCTCTCTGGAAATAACTTCTTAGCTACTAACAAAATAAGTGAGCCAGGTCCTAGTCTCCCCTCTGGAGGACATGTGGCACAGTATGGAGGTTAGTGGTCTTGAGTCCACACTTCAGTGCATGCACTGGGCTCCATTCAGTTTATATGGATGTAGCCTGGGAGACTCCAGAGGAAAAGCAAAACTTCGAAGAATTTCACTGATTAAGTTACTTAGTAATGACAGTGAAATATCTATGCAATTTCCTATGTATTAGACATTTATTTTTTCATGTGTAAGATACACGGTAGGTCAACTTAAAACACAGTCAGACATATTTCCAGTCTTCCAGAAGTCTTCATTGGAACTTCTTTTAGTTTTAAAAAATTAAGTCAAAAACAGAGAAGGAGCTATCAAAAAACCTAAGAAAACTTTTCAGAGAGGCAAATTTTGCGTTTTACCTTTTGCAATACAATTTTAATCTACACACTGTTTCCCCTAAATTTCTATTGAGATCTCTCCCCTTACTAATGAGCACACATCTATGCAAATATTAGAGGTAAACTAGAAAAGAAAGGAAGACTGTTGGGAGAGGCACATATTTTCCACATCTGGATTTGATTCAAAGGAAGGGGGAAATCAAGAAAACAGGGTCACAATAATGGCTTAAAGAACAGAGGAGGGAATACGATGGACATCTAAAAGAAAATACTAATTTTGATGCAAATAACCATCAATTAGATGGCTTGGTTCATGAATAGACTCATTAGGGAACAGGATCCAATCAGTAAGAAATACTTTTAAGGTTTGTTGCTCTGCTACTTGTGTTCTTAAACAAAATGGGAAAGTTTGGAGTGCTGCATGATGAATAAAGCTATTGCAGGAAAGCAAAATATATTGAAACAGCAGGCAGGGCTGGAACGCAGATACCAAAACGCATGTGTTCTTCAGGAAAAACAAAAATAGACGGAAATGGGTGTCTGATGACATCATAGACTGTGAAAACATAAAAAGGGATAGGTTGGCTAAAACACTCAGATCACGTCAAAATAATAACATCGGGGTAAAAAAAATGAAGTGTGCTGGAGCAGTCGTAGAAATTATTCATTAAATCTCCACAATTTTATCGAGACTTCGTGGGAATTGAAGGGGAGTCACCAGTATTTAAGGAGGCAAAAGAGGTAAATTGATCCAGACAATAATTCTTCTATTAGTTCAAGGTTTAAATACATAGAACAGAAAAATGGGATGAAGCTCACAATGGCTGATGCAAGGTAACTTAGGCCAAGCTAATTTCTTTGATAATATGGCTGATTTTAAGCAAAGGAAATTATTGAATCATTTAACTGCATATCAGCATATATATACATATATATATACGTTACCTTGTGCATTAACAGCTGGAAAAATAGGAAGTAGTAAAAGGACTGTAAATTAGTTAGGGAAATACTAAAAGGGATATAATGACAGACAGTATTGAAAGGACATCTAATGAACTGAAGGAAGCTTGGTAATGAAGATCCTCATAGACCAGTTTGCAAAACTCCCCTAAATTCATTGAGTATAAATATGACAAGTAGAAACACATAGTGGAAATTTGCAGATAACACAAAATTATGAGACACCACCAGTAGAAAGAAAAATCAAAATATCATACTGGTAAAATATCATGTTTCAAGCAAACAGAGGTAATGAAGAGAAAGTAGTACTATCAACTATGAAATAACAGTGAAAAAAAAAGTACAAGTTGAAACTTAAGCACAAAGAAGAGAGAAAGTAAAAAACTCTGAAATGTATGAACTGATTGGAAAATGTACTTTCACCAACTAATTTGATGTAAACATGGAAACAAGCTATTTGACAAGTTGAAGAATATAAACGGGAAATTTTTTTCCTGATAGTATTAATGTCATTTCACAGTGAAACCTCAACAGAACACTAATTCTTATTTTATTCAGGGAAGATTAATTTAAACTGGAAAAAGAACAAGGAAGGGGTATAGGAGTGACACTGGGAATGAAGAGTGTACATTCACAGAGAATAAAAGACATTGGCTTGGTCTACCCTGCCAAGACTGAATAGGAATATGACTCTTCTGTAAAAATATAATCAGCAAAGTCTATACACTGGAGATGAACTATTGAAGTCAAAAAGACAACATTGGCACAAGAACAAATAAGTATAAAACAGCCATAAATATTTTTATGCTGCAAATTAGAAGATTTGTAACTCCCAGGGCAACAACATTATTGAACAGCCAACTGGAGTCCTGAAGGACAAAAATAATTAGCTCATGTTAAGACACAGCTTTATCATTTTATATTATAATATATAGTGACAGCAGCAGACTGGACTTCGAGATTCCCTAAGCCCTTATGTGTTTTATATACCCATCTCAGAAGGGTTACAGAGCTCTTCTTAGCCTGTGGAAAACTGGTGGGACTACGCCAGTCATAAGAACATTAAGATAAAGACAGGAAATATTAACTTGGCACAAAGCCACACTAAGGAACGAACTATTCCTTCCAAGCTGGGCCCAGCTCCTCTATATGCACCTCAGAAAATGAGCAAAACTCATTTCTGATTATGCATGTCCATATGGGGGTATATTTCAAAATGATTCTGGGTATGGAAAAGAGTAAATGTAAATATGAACACATTTCTCCTCAGTCCTTCAGCATAATTCACTTCCTTGATCCAAGTTACCTAAAGGTTAAGCTCAGAACATTGCAGAGCCCAGGATTCCTTTCACTTGCATGGTAAAACCATTCCTTCTTATATATACACCGCCTGCTTCACTCCTATTTAAATGCTAACGCACCTTTTTTTTTTTTCTTTCTTTTAACTTTATAATTCACTCGTGCCTTCTGGTGTTCGCACCTACACGGCTATATGGTAAACCTCTGTTGGGTTACATGCAGAGACCTTAAAAACATCCATTTTGAAATATGTGTTTTTCTGTTGATTGGCGGGGGTTTTTTTTGTTGTTGTTTGTTTTGTTGTGTTTGTTTTGTTTATTTGGAGGTTTTTTGTTGATTGGCTGGTTGGTTTGCTTGTTTGTTTTTAAAATAGTTACCTTCAAATACAACATAGAGATTGTGCAAAGTGGTTTTCCTTTTATGAACTTTAAGCATGTGGCAGTGATCAAATGGGTACAGCTGTCCTTTAAGGACATTGGCAATTATTGTCATCATACCTCCTGTTAGGCAGTTCAAATTGCTTAAAACTTTGATAATGATTACTTGACTGCATTTAAATGAAGGTCGTTTACCCTTCCATTCCCTACTTATATAGCATCTTTCGTGCAACACGCCTCAAGGCCCTTTCCAAAGAACACTAATCAGTACACAAAATTATATTGAAGCAAATAACCTTGTCACAAATTCCATTACACAGTAAAAGCTAAATAAAAAATAATAGCTTTCCCGTCTATATTTAAAAATATATATCCACTTAGTGTCAACCTTTTCAAGTAGAAGAGAATGCCACAGAAGAGCACGAATCCTACTGCAAAGCAAGGAAATGAAAAGTAAACTATTGCTACAAATTTGCTACCAATACTTGTTCTACCTTACCAATACAATGGGCAATTGCAAAAATGAGTATTCTTACAATGCTACCTCATTTTAAATTCAAAAATTTTCAATGGGAATTTCAAAGAAACAACTGAAGCCATGTCCAAGAAGGCCAACCAGCCAGTGGAACAGAAATCGCCTCATAGTGCAATGACTGTTTAAAGGTTTGAGTGAGGCAAGACTGGCATCAATCTCACATTTACTGAAGGAGAACTGCAACTGTTTTGCTCAGCCTGCCAGTTCCAAATGGAAGAAGGATTTCTTGCCATAAATAAAGGTAATTTCTTCTTATCTATGTACACATACAACCTCCTACACTAGCTCAGACAAGTGTGTGTGCTTCCCTTGCCTGCAAGTCCAGACAGGAGAAAAGACGACTGATAATGTCACTCCTATTCCACAGTGGCCTTGTTGGCTACTTACTGGTAACACCAAGACCAACTGTAAGTACAGCAGACTCCACAAAATCCAGTAGGCTGAGTTGCTACAACTTGACATAAGTAAAAATATTAAGTAAAAACAGCCTGGAAATTATCTTTCCTCCTAACCAAACCAGTGATTTGATCCCCTTTAGTGGCAAACTCGGCCCTTGTCACAAGTTTGGAACCACAAGCAGAAATTGCAGAAAAACTACACAGACAAGAAGCAGAAATAACACAAATCTTAGTTCACTGATAGAAGTAGCATTGTATTGATAGTATTATCTCTGCTGCAGAATATCACACACACCACAGAAAACCAGTGATATGCTGCAGATATGTTTTGTGGTAGCTTCTCATCTGAAAAACCAGAAACAAAATGAAAACAACTGCAACCTTTCTGAAGGGAGAAAACATCTAAAAAATCTGAGGGCAGGAGTCACCCCATATCCCATCCAGTTTAACTCCTTTTTTGGATGACAGAAATGTAACAGGGAAGGGGAAGAAAAGAAAGGGGTAGCAATAAAGCTGCCCAGAAATAAGAGAGACTCACTCAAAGCTCTTAGCCAAGTATTTGGCTTATTGCTGATTTTAGCTTGTGAAAAACATGAAGTTGAGAAAATAAAATACAAATTAAAGAAGAGAAAACATTTGGAAAATTCATTTTGAAATTAGGGAGAAAACAAGTGAAATACAAATAAATAAAACTTGCACTGCGCAGTAATCCACAAGATGCCTGTGCTTAAAGTGATGAAACAGTCTTTGTTCAGAGAGTCCTGTCTGCCAACACTTAAACAAAGTTTGGCATACTATGAGGTAATCTTTTCACACACAAAAACAAACAGATTTTTCTTGTGCAAGCTACAGACCTCTTCTGCATTTCCAACTGAAGTGATTTATTGGCCAATTGACACTTCTTGAATTAATTCTTCTTCAAGTATAACCTAGGAAATTCCATCTCCTATCAGTTATGTCAAATTTGACAGCCTCAGGTGAAATTTCTCCTTTCTTAATTATTTTATTATCCCATTAATTCTCTGAATCCATTAGTAACATTCCCACGTCCCCCTTTGAAAAATTTCTCTGCTTCCTTGATGTCTATAGCTCTCAAGAACCTCAAATAAACAATGTCCTCCCTTGGCAATCTCTTTGGTATACTAAATATGTTTCACTACCATCATTTCCCTTCAGAAAATAACTACTGCTTATGCATCAGTTTTTCTCCACCTTTCTGTTAGTCTCAGTTCCAGAAAGAACAAAGTGATCCTCTCAGAGGCAGAGGTGCCTGATTTTCACTACTGTGTGCTGTGATAGTTACACAGACATTTCCTCATCCCAGGCCAAAAGAGTACTTTTGGAAATTGTACCTTGCAAATCATATATTACCTGCTGCCTATTGTTCCTCTATGACAATAAAAGGTGAAATGCACCATGTTGTAAATCTATAGACTGAAAGAACTGCATGTGTTTGGTGGCCACACTGAAGGAAAGGACATAGTACAGGTATCACTCTCAACACTGCTGGTCCCTGGGACAGGCTGCCCAGGGAGGCTGGGCACCTCCATTCCTGGAGAACGTCAAACGTCAAAAGGACAAGACTCTGACTGATCTGATCTAATTTAAAACTAGCCATGTTTTGAGCAAAAGTTAGGGGTCCCTTCCAACCCAACTTGCTTTTTGTGAATCCTTCAAGAATACTTGATCACTCCGGAAATACAGTACCTCAAGATTAGCTGTGTGCTGGGTTCCCCATTGGACCATATACTGTGCTATTATTTCCCTTGTAGTTTGATACCAGATGCAAGAATTACAACGACTAGATCTCTTCTCCCAGTAGTGTTGCCAGCAGATTTAGGAGACTATTCAGCTTCTGTTGGGCTGTAGCCATTTTTACAAGTTGTGAGAACAGGAAAGTGGGATGGATCACATTGAAGTGAGGAAATGACCTCAAGGCAATATATTAAGACAGTACAGTGGCTATCACCTGAGAATTGAGATAAAACATGGAAATATCCATTGTTTTGGATAACTCCAGAAGAATAACGGTGAACAAAGCCACATACGATGTCATCACCTTTGCCAAGCTCTTTCTGGAACACAGGTTTTTGGTTCTTTTAGAGAAGGTATTAGGTACCTCAGGGTATATTGCTCCCTCACAACACTGAGGGCAAAAACAGACCCTGCCTTGCCTTAATTGATATATAACCTAGAAATACTGCTGTCAATCTACTGGAGATTAGAAATGACTGAATCTGTCCACTATATCTAAATTTTCTCTAGAATATTCTTACTTCTGCTGACTGAATTGTAGGATCATATACTTCATCTTCTTCAAGACTTTCTGTTCTTTTGCTACTCAGTTATGACAAACCATCAAACCACTGTAACACAGTTTTCCAGTCACAAGGATCAACTCAGCGCTTTTGGGGACAGTTCCTGCTCACAACTGCATAGAGATGATTTTAGACACAACTGGAAATGGCAGAGTCCCTTTGGGGTTGGCTTTTGTCAGCCTAGTATCTAACACAGAATGAATATGCTAAGAGCTCCAAGTATAGTATGCTCGAATAAAAAAGAAAAGAATAAGAAATCTATTAATGGCAGAAAATAAAAAAAAACACTCAAAAATAAGTAGCAAATCAATTAAGCACAAAATCTGAGAGAACAGGTGCTCGAGGCTACCAAGTGCCTAATCCTAGAGAGTTCATTCTTCAAGATATTGAACATCACAGCACTGAGTTGGCAAAATAAGTATATAAATCACTGCAAAACCTTGTGTATTTTCTATAAGAACGTGCCTACCCTAAAGTCAAATTGGAATTTCTTGAATTTGGGTTTAGCAATCAAGACAGCAGCTTGCCAACCTGGTTCTTTTAAAATGCTTTTCCTTAAAGAAGATTCACATTGGTAAAGTATTCCACAATTGCATTTTCTCTGGAATTAATTGAAGGATAACATTTTTCATAATCACACCTTTAAAAGGTGATTTTGAAAAATTAGAGAGAGACAATTAGTTTTTACAACTTTAGGCCAAGCTGTCAGAATAATACAGAATAATACTGGAAAATACTTTAAACACAGGACTGAATCTTATCCACTTGGGTAAAAAAACCTGAAAAATCAACACCTTAATGTAAAGTTCTATGGTTGAGGAGGCAGTGATTATTTTGATTATCTGACAATCATAGGTTTTGATTATTTGATAATTGCAGAAGTAGAGCAGGTTTATTTTTTACTTTTCTACAAATGTGCTATCTATACTATTGCCTCTGCTAAAAGCGCTTGGACAGCCTGACTAAAGATTGTACATAATTCCCACAGTACCATCTTCATTGTTGTACAATGTTGTATGTCACCCTCATGCCTCTCAGCTGCTATCATATGATAGATACTCTGTCTTAAAGGTGGTCACCACAACGATGCCACTTCTGGAGCAGAGTGACATGTGCTATTAGCAGATGGCAGATTATGATCCCTGTGCAGAAGAATGCTGTCTGTCTAAAAGTATTGCTAAAGAAATACAGGTGATCTTCAGTGGAAGACAAACATGGCATCTTCATGACAGAAAAACAAAACCATGCAACTCAGAACCATAAATGTTTAAGACTATAACTGCTTATGATCTCACTTATTTAAAAGGTTATACATCCAGTAGCACGGTAACTTTACTACACTGTCTGGACAATTGGTTCGATGCCTTAGGTTTTAACTTTTATATATTTTGAATCCTATATTGCCCTGTGTGTAACTCTGAAGCTTCTTGTAGCCTGCTAGATTCTGTTCTCTTATATCAGATAGACATAACAAAGCCTCTCCGAGCTTGCTATTCAAGGACACTCAGATTGTCCCAGGCCCAAAAGGTGTAAACTAGGGCCTCTAGAGAGGAGGAGAAATTGAAGAAATTGCATCATTAGCTAAAGTTTCAATTGGTGAATTTATGCTGATATGCAAATGAACCAAACCTATAAAAGTGTGAAGAACTCGTGACTTGTCATCCATCTTGGGGCCCCTTTTGAGAGTAGCCTCTGGCTCCCGAGGGTGTACCTCTGAAGGCCTTTCAAATAAATACCTACCTTTATTGCCTTACTCCTGTCTAGTCTCTGTTTCTAGGTAGCCACTCAAGGCATCAGGTTTATCTCAGTGGAACTTAGAGCAGCCAGACACAAACTGGCTGAACTGTTAACCTGAGAGTAACCATTCAGTATTGCCCTAGAATTAACTAGTTCCACTTTAACATGGAAAAGGGTTTCAGGGGGAAAAGTGCCAGAATAAGAACCATCAAAACAGATCTCTGGAAATCACCAGAGAGTAGGAGTATTAATCTATCTGATTAATCTGTTGAGCTGTAACAGTTCCTCAAGGGCACTGTGACGAGTTGGTGAATGAATCTGGCGTCGTTCTTCTGGCCCCCTGCTCCAGAAGGATAGAGGTCTGTACAAAATAGCTTGCTGGCAACAGCAGTGCTCCTATTTTCGCCAGTCTGAAGAAAGCAGCTGGATGCATCTCCAGACCTGCTAGATGCCACCTTTGCTGAAAATTTTGTAATGCTTTCACCAGATCCATAGTGTCATTGGCAACACAGAATCACAGAAAGACTTGGGTTGGAGGTGGACTTGAAGATTATCTAGTTCCAATTCCCCTGGCATGGGCATGCCATGCCCTTCCACTAGACCAGGCTGCTCAAAGCCCCATCCAACCTGAACTTGAACATTTCCAGGGATGGGGCATCCACAACCTCTCTGATCAACCTGTTCTTACCACCTTCACAGTAAAGATTTTTTGCCTAATATCTAAGCAAAACCTGCTCTCTTGAAAGCAATTTCCTCTTGTCCTATCACTACATGCCATTGTAAAACGTCCCTCTACAGCTTTTTTGTAGACCTCTTTAGGTACTGGAAGGTCCTCTAAGCTCTCCCTGGAACCCCCTCTTCTTGAACAACTCCAGTTCTCTCAGCCTGTCTTCAGGAGAGGTGCTCCAGCCCGCTGATAATCTTCACAGCCCTCTTCTAGACTTGCTCCAGCCTTATAAGGGGGCCCCAGACCCGAAAACACTTCTCTAGGTGGGGTGTCATGAGTTTCAGAGTAGAATCACCTCCCTCAGCCTGCTGGTCACAATTAAGCAGCATCTGAAGCACTAGAAGGAATAGTTTGCAATGATACATTACTAGACCTATCATGGAAGCTAATTCTAATGAAAGAATAAAATATACTCTGGTAATAAGGTCCATCAGAAGAAGTCTCTCTACCAGGGAAGCAGCAGAGGATTCTGACAATCAGGGGAGAAAATCTATAGAATAAATATGATCATAACTGACCATACAGCTACTATCAGCCACAATAAAGCAGGTGTGCTACATTAGTACACCTTAACATTTTTGCCTTCTGCTGGATATCTGAATGTTGTGAACCACTAAGTCAGGGAAGGAAATGAGATTTCACTGCATTTCAGAGAAAATTCCCTGACCACTCTTTCAAAGACGATAAACGCATTTATGTCTTGCTTCTGGTCCCTAAGAGAAAACTTATTAAAGCTATCTAAAACTGAGATGCTGGAGGAAGCATGATGGCAGAGACAGCATTATCTGTCAACCTCCAATAAGGATTTTGGTGACTGAACAAAAATGTTTATGGTATCAGTAAACTCCTACAAGCACTTGGACTGACACCTATGGACAAAAACTAAGACAAATGCCAGTTACTGTAAAGGATAATCTGCTATTAAGGATTTTAAAGACAAAATACAAGACAAAGGGAATAGACAGTAAATGATTATTGAATGAAATAGAGAAACTGGAACAAAAACTTAACATATCAAAATATGTTAAATTTAACATATCATATTCCAAGCAAAGACAAAATGATCCCAGTGACTTAGGAGTTCAAAAAAGCTGCTGATGCTGGATCATCCGGAGGTATAATTTCATCAGCGTAGATTCCTGATGTAGGAAATGCTTGCACAATTTCTGTCTTTTAAAAAGAGTATTTACTACTGAGTCAAACAGAAACCTATCCTTTCTTAATCAGTTGGTCTCCCCTTGGCAGCTGCAAATGTTTAGAATATTTCTGAAAAGGAACCAGGCCGCCAAAGGAAGCATCTTTGGAGCATCTTTTCTTTTACTCATTCACTTTTTAGTTTTCCTCTGTGCATTACATGCTTTTCCCCTGCTCTGTTGGGCACCTTGGCCCTGGAATCAAACAGGGAGTCAATCATTTTGCAGTCTGACCCAGAATATTGATTCAGTATTCTGACAGATGCCATTCAGTTATAACCAGTAACCAAGCCGTAAAAGCACACTGTTGCTCACATTCATTCATTTCAGTAATATGACTAAACAACCTTTAACTTCTTTTGTCAACTCTCTACACAGTAACCACATCATGCCAGGAAGAAAAAAAGTAAAGCAAAAAACAAACCATAAAAGTCCAAACAGATCATTTGGAGCATAAGATCATGCTTTACAACACATTCCCCTCTGCAAAATAATAGTAGGTACCCCTTCCCTTAGTATCCCTCTTTGAAAGACAAATTTAGTCTTTACTTCTAAATTTCAAATGGGCACACATGCCATTCTCTAAACCTTTCACAACAGACTCCTACTTTCTCTGGTGTCTGTATACAGAAACCAGACTCCCATTAAATAGCCCATTAGACCCAATGCTAAATTCCAGTTTCACCTGATGTCACCTTTCATTACCACAGGCAATTTAAAGCTCAGGCATTCTGCCATATTCTGAGGAGACAGAAACAACTAAAAGTTACTTTAGAAAAATTATTTCTCAAAAAAAGTCTAGGAAGAATGTATACGTCTAATCTCTCCATTCCCTCTCCCCACCCCATCAGGAATTATTTCAAAAGTGTGAAGTGTTTTTCCATTTATTTACCCTTGCATTAGTAATAAAACTATTATTTTCCTAACTTTACAAGCCTACAAGGCATAAAGAATTTTGTAGATAAACAAAAGGCGAAATCTGATGGAGCCAATCCTTAAGCTTGGAAATAATAAAAATACAGGTAATCACTTCTATCTTCTCTTGCATAGCTATCACATGTCTTGTCAACCCAACACAGACAGCAAGAAGTAAAACCAGCATTTTCAACACAGAGGAGAAGGAAAGGAATCATCATCAGAGAGAGAAAATTTAATAAAATACTTTAAACAGAAAGTATTTTAGTTACAGAAGACCAATAAATACAGTAAAAGAAGCAATCCAAAGAGCATGTTGAGGGACCTCAAAGCTTTTTTCTTGCAGAGCATCATAAGAGAAGGCACTGAGAATTACTTTGCTTTATACTGTTCAAATCATTGTATGTTTGTATGATAGAAGTATGTACCTGATGGACTAAGTCCCAAGTCCAAGAGTCTTTACTGGACAATCTGTAGACCTGAATTAGGAATCACTCTACCAATGAACCAACAAGTTTGAAAGGCTTGCCTTCCTGTGGAGGCTAAGCCCAGGTCAATGAACAGGCCACCAATTACTGCCTGAAACAGTTATCATCCCAACTGAAAAGCACCATATGAAGATCTTCCTTTGGCATAATGAGCAAAAATAATATTACAAAGCTATGTCTTGAAAAAAAAACCAGACATTTCACATAAAATGGTTCCTGACTATTGTTAACTTCAAGTGAGGAAGATCTAGGACATGTTCTCCTTCCTCCCTACAGGGGCATTCTATTAAAAACATCAAATTCAAATCATGAGAATCTCATACATATTCCAACGGGAACAAAATCTTCTAAGTTGAGAGAAATAACTCCAAAGGAGTTAAAAAATAAGTTCCCTTACCACAAGATGAATCCTTTAGTCTCTCTTCCTCAATTCCATCCTTCTTAAGATGGAGCTTGGAACAAGAATCCATAGTTAGACAAGAATACAAGATACAAGAAGTTATGCCTAGCCATCAAAATGTATCTTTCAGCAAGAGAATTTAAGGGAAGAGTAAAAACGGTTTGAGGTTGAGCTGAAAGTTAGTTTTATAGCAGATTGTCAAGAAGTCAAATCTAAACAACCTTTTCTTTCTCGCTTTTATCAACACATAATCTGAGAAACGTTGTAGAACACAGACTTAAACAGGAATTTTGAACCCTTGATATGCCTAAGCAACTTCTCTTATCTAACTGAGGAGCAGCAGAGTAAAACCTTTGTAGTAACTCACGCTTTGCCTAAGAATCTCTAAAGTGGTCATATTCGAGTATGATGGGATAGCCTCTTTAAACAACAAGTTCTTCAGGATCCTTAGGGTTGGATCAAAGTCTAGAATGAAAGTATTTAGCTAGTATCTACAAAGAAGTTATTTGAAACAGGTTAGGGGAACTAAAGATTATAAAGGAAAGATTTAAGACTTGGACACTGTATTATGCCAAGTCCCACATGTGAGTCATCTCATTCTTTCCTCCGGACATCTGATTAGTCCCATTCCACTACAGCAGCAAGTTGTAAGATACTTTATAAGTGCACCAAGCTGTTCTCAGTGCTACTCAAACAAAGTAAGAATATTCTCTTTGATATGAAGTAACTACTTAGGTGGATGGCTAGATATCACTAAAATCTTGTTACATGACATATCAGAAATCTCATTCAGACCAAGTGAAAGAGGTAAAGAAATCAGCAGAGGCAGAAACTAAGGGAAAAGAAAAAAAAGTGAAAAAGAGAAATACAGGAATAAGGGAAGGACTTAAATCCACCCCACTCGTACCATTTTGATGCCAATGCCAGCAAGAGATTATCAGAGCCTGGAGAGGGATCTCAGGTCAGCAGGAGAGCAGAAGAACAGCACAAAGGAATTCCATCCACTCCAACAAGTAAGTCAGCTTCACTGGGGATCCAGTTTAAATGCCTCTATGCAAATTCATGTAGAATGGGGAATAAACAAGAGAAGGTAGAGACCTGCACATGGCTGCAGGGCTGGGATCTTATTGTTAGCACAGAGGCATGGTAGGATAGCTCCTAGGACTGGAGTGTGGGAATGGAAGGATACAGGCTCTTTAGGAAGGACAGACAAGGAGGAAGATGAGGAGGACATGTCATTCTCTATGTCAATGACCAGACGGAGCACGTGGAGATAGGCCTTGGGATGGATGAGAAGCCGAACACACAGCTTATGGCTCAGGATTAAAGAGAGAACAAGAACAGATGACGTTATAGTGGGGGTCTGCTACAGGCTGCCTGACGAGGAACACCAAGCAGATGAAGCCCTCTGCAGACAGACAGAAGCCTCATATTCCTAAGCCGTGGTCCTCACAGGGAACTTCAAATCTCATAGCTGTTAGAGACGCAACACAAAAGGGCATAAGCAATCCAGGCGGTTCCTGGAATGCACTGATGATAACTTCCCTCCCCAAGAGATAGAGAAGCCAATGAGAGTTGCTACACTGGACCTGGTCCTCACCAACAAGCTGGGGCTTGTGGGGAATGCGAAGCTCAAGGGCAGCTTTGGCTGCACCATCTATGAAATGGTGGAGTTCAAGATCCTTAGGGAAGCAAGGAGAGCACACAGCAAGCTTGCTACCCTGGACTTCAGAGGGCCTCTTCAGGGATCTTCATTGAGAGTACCATGGGATAAAGCCCTGGAGGGAAAAGGGGCTGAAAGAAGCTCATTAATATTCAAAGATCATTTCTTCCAAACTCAGGAGAAACGCATCCCAACAAAGAAGATGTCAGGCAAAATATATCAGGAGGCCTGTGTGGATGAAAGGTGTTCCCGGACAAAGTCAAAAGGAAGCCTACAGAGGATGGCAGCAAGGACAGAGAGAGAGTCTGGGAGGAATACAGAGATGTTGTTCAATCAGCCAAGGATTAGGTTAGGAAAGCTACAGCCCTGATAGAATTAAGTCTGACCAGGGATATCAAAGGCAAGAAACAAACCTTCCATAGGTATGCCAGTGATAAAAGAAAGATGAAGGAAAATGTGGCCCTCTGTAAGGAAATGGGAAACCTCATTACCTAGGACATGGAGGAGGCTGAGGT
The DNA here is from genome assembly GCA_013397725.1 of Rhagologus leucostigma. Lineage (NCBI taxonomy): Eukaryota > Metazoa > Chordata > Aves > Passeriformes > Rhagologus > Rhagologus leucostigma. The sequence continues at coordinate 5,468,775 of VZTD01002597.1, forward strand.
ACTCAACAGCTTTTTTGCCTCAGTCTTCTCCAGCAAATGCTCCGGCCCCACTACCCGAGTTGCAGAAGGCAAAGGCAGGGACTGAGAGAATGAATAACCACCTGCTGTAGGAGAAGATCAGGTTCAAGAACATCTAAAGAACCTGAGGGTGCCTAAGTCCATGGGACCCAATGAGACACATCTGCAGGTCCTGAGGAAAGTGGCAAATTAGGTGGCTAAGCCACTATTCATCATGTTTTACAAGCCATGGCATTTTGGTGAAGTCCCTGCTGTCTGGAAAAGGGGCAAATAATCCCCACTTTTACAAGGAAAAAAGGAAGACTCAGGATGCTACAGGCCAGTCAGTCTCACCCTTGTTCCTGGCAAGATCTTGGAGCAGATCCTCATGGATACAAGGCTAAGGCACACGGAAAATAAAGGGGTGACTGGTCATAGCCAGAATGACTTCACTAAAGGCAAATCATGTTTGACAAATTTGGTGGTCCTCTACAACAGGGTTACAGCACTGATGGAGAAGGGAAGAGCAACTGACTTCATCGGCCTGGACTTGTGCAAAGCATATGACACTGTCCTGCATGACATCCTTGTCTCTAAACTGAAGAGTCATGAATTCAACAATGGAACACCTAGTGGATAGGGAGTTAGCTGGATAGTTGCCCTCAAAGAGTTGCAGTGAACAGCTCGATGTCCAAGTAGAGACCAGCGACAGACGGTGTTCCTCAAGGGTTGATGCTGGGACCATCAGGGTTTCACATCTCTTTCAGCAACACGTACAATGGGATCAAGGGCACCCTCTGCAGGTTTGCTGATGACACCAAGCTGTGGGGTGTGGTTGACATGCAGGGAAGGGAAGGGATGCCATACAGAGAGACTTTGGCAGGTTTGAGAGGTGGGACTGTGTCAACCTCATGAAGTCCAGCAACTTTCAACTGCAAGGTCTTGCATGTGGACTGGGGCAATTGCGAGCACAAACACAGACTGGGCAGAGAATGGATTGAGAAGAGCCCTGAGGAGAAAGACTTGGGGGTGTTGGTTGATGAGAATCATAGAACCATTTAGGTTCAAAAAGATCTCCAAGATTGTTGAGCCCAACCTCAACATGATCTGGCAACGTACTCTGGGAGCCCAGAAAGCAAACTGCGTCCTGGGCTGCATCCAGAGCTATGTGACCAGCAGGTTGAGGGAGGTGATTCTGCCCCTCTACTCCACTCTTGAGAAATCCCATCTGGAGTACTGAGTCCAGTTTTGGGGTCCACAACATAAGAAAGATGTTAAACTCTTGGTAAATGCCCAAAATGTTTTCCAATTTAAGTTGTAGTTTATAGTAAATCTGTAACGTTTCAGAGTGCAACAGAGAGTGTTACCGAAATGCGAATCTCAGTGCTGGTTAATGCAGTATCTATAAGCAGCAGACATAATAAATAATTGAAGTAATATATACTGCTGATTCACGGTGAAAGGAAAAAGCCCTACTGTACATACCTGACAGAACAACAGATACTGCTGGAGACAGGAACATTACACATTACTATCGAGACTTACAATGCCTTCAATTGAAGACCAAATCCCAGCTAGCTAGAAGAGTATTAAAGCTCAGATGTATCTGAGAATCCAGGATAATATATTATAATCCAGCAAATAATATATTAACGCATGTTATTCAAAAGCATTAGCTTCTCTGCAGACTCGTAACATACCAACTTGCTGTCCTTATTTACATTCTACAGGTATTGCAACAGCTGTGTACTGGAAGCTCATGCCATAGATGCTTTCGCCAGAGGTCTCAATATTATGAATTACAGCTCTTCCATAGCAGCCCAAAATATTACTGCTTATTTGCCAAGGCCTTGTTGACAATCCTCGGCTCCGGGAATCCTTTGAAACAGTTTTGCACTTTCTGAACATAAGTTAATTACAGGGGTAAAAAAAAAGATGCTTTATTTTACCTGCACTATTGTTGCAGAAATAGCTCTCTTCGGCTGTTAAAACACTGAACTTTCTGAAAACATACCAAAAAACCCAAGAGATGCCGCCTCTGTGCAAACATACACATGCAAAAACCAGTTCTATTTGCAGGAAATAATGAGAGATGAATTATATATTTTTAATAGACTCTTTTCTAATAATATAATTGTTAAAATGAGGGGATGGAGGAACCCACTCTCTAAATTCAATGGAATAACAATCTTTCCCTTGGACCCAGAGTTTATGCCTTCAAGTTACAAAAACAAAAACCCTAGAGAACTGGAAAAAAAATTATCACATTATTGTTGGCACCAAAACAAAGGAACTTTTAATCTATTTCAACTGAAATCGTATGATCCAGTAGCCTGGGGGAAGGGCTATTAATAGCAGTCAGAGCTAAGAGGAGAATACAGCAGCTTTCCTTAGCCCAGAGCAAGGCAGTAGGTTCTCTGCAGCTCTTCTACTCCATCCACCCAAAGTGCACGAGGCCAGTGGGATGGGAAGCCCAGCGGCCAGCGGGCTTGCAGAGGCAGTACTCGGCATCCAGGCTTGGCAGCTTCTGACAGCCATCCCCAGCTACAGCTAGGGCCTCAAATCGCAGCCCTCCCAATGCCAGCTGACCCCACTTTTGATCATAGCACATTCGGAGAGCTTTTAGGTTACTTCTGCAACACACTGTGTATTACTGTACTCAGAACTGGGAAAGACAACAAAGATAGCACTGTAAAAATTAAATTGGCTATGAGTAAGTCCCTATCTCCTAGCTGGTATCGATAACGTATTCCTTTAATGAGGGGCAGGAGAGAAGGAAAAAAAAAACACAAAACAACTAAGGAGGATGGAGAAATGGCTTTCATCAACAGAAATGCATACATCAGCCAACGAGCTGAATAATCACAAAATGGGGGAAAACCCTGATCCAAGCATTAATAATTCAATTAGTATTCATTGAAATAACATTGATTTTAATTAATCTATTTCACATCACTGTTCATATCCTATGTGCTTTCTATTACAGCTTAAAAATCACTAGTGTATGAGCCTGCTAAGTACTCATACCTTTAAAAATAACAAAAGGGAGACATTAACTTGCTGAACGAATATTTTAAAGCCTCAAATAGCCAATAAAGAAAAATGAAATGTAATTGCTTGTCGCTGTGCATTACTAATATGGAATACACTAGTATGTTGCCAGCTGTACTATACACATAATTTGATTCACTGGAACTTCAGTATATTAAAATATTGGTAAAAACTGCATTAGCCACCAAAGTATATTCTTACCAACTTGTATTTGCACAATACAATAGCTGGCACTGTTCAGCGACTGACTGAAGCAAAACACTTTATTTATTCTACTGCTCCACTCTGAGCTCATCCAAAATACACAGGAACAAAAAAAGTATATGTTTCTGCGTGCAGTAGACCCAGCAGATCAATAGAGAATATCTGTGTCCATCACAGAGCTTTGCTGGAGATGATGTGGAACAAGGCGCATTTCTACAGGAAACTCCAAGAATCAATGTAATTCCTAAAGCTCTGTGCACCACGGCAAGCCAGAGCGAGTGAGCACAAACTTCACCTCCCTACTTTAGGACAGAGTTTCTCTTTTTGATGCTGGGCAATGCTGACACTCTGGCCTTGGCCCTTTGGCAGGGTACCTTACCAGTGAGTCCCCACCAAGTTGGATAAAAGATGAAGAGAGACGGATAGGCAAATGTAATTTAATAGAGAGCAGCAAGACCAGTCTGGGCTGTCTGGTGTATTAAAATGATTTTATAAAAATATAAAAATAAATATGCTCCTCTTTACATTCTCCTGCCATTATGTTTTATGTCATAATTATACAGTGAATCTACAACTATAGTTACATTTATTTTATTTATTTTTGAAATATACTGAGGAAAACTCTGACTTTGGATGCAGACTGATGTTTTTCTATCTCGCTGGGTAACTACAGAGATATGACAGTTCAAGTGCTTGGTTTCTAAACAAGGTTTTTTGCTACCTATAGGTCTCTAATTAAGCTCAGTCCATTTTTATTAGTTTCCACAGGTTCAGATTTCATTGCAAGGCAATCAAAATACTTTAAATCTTTTCACTGTCAGTCATCTGTCTTTGCCTAAGAGAGTCTTTCACATCACAGCTTTTACCTCATTCTCGAACAATGCTCATACTTGTTCTCTTAATTGATACTTGTTTACACTAACGATTTCTGCTATGTGTGAAATACTTTCATGTGTAAAATAAACTGTAAGTAGCATTTCTCCATCTCCACCCCAAACTCATTATCTAAATGCTACAGGTTATTCCACATTTCTATATATACAGAACACAGAAGTGCTGATTTTCTTATTTAGTAACAGTTGTGGTCACCTTAGGTGTGCCAACAGTTCAGCAAGGGCACAGGCTGCCACTGCACATTATCACAGGATAATAGGACAGAAGAATTTACATTCCAGATATCTTTCAAAAAAATACCATAATTGGCTTATCAACAGTACTCAACCAAGTGCAACATAAAGCTCAGGCACAAGCATATTTTATATACGCATACCTATCCAATACATGTGCGTATAGATAGCTATCTACATCTTTTTCTCCACATCATGTGCAATATTGAAATACATTCTGTTTTCCATTGGCATTACACACCTTGCACCAGCCTGCAGCATGTAGATATAGTAAACACTATCACTAAAGCACAGAAATCTTTGCACACCGCCCCTGTAAACAACCTCAGTGCACTTCAGTTTCCACAGAAGTACGTATTTGTTAAAGCTCTTTTACTGAAAAAAGAAAAACACTAATAGCACCATGGGAGTTTCAAGAAAGGCAGGCAAATTATGATCACATTTACCATCTAATTTGCTCTCTGAGGCTTGTTCAAACAGTGCAAACATTGTGCTCCTCTTCTTCATTTGTTCTGACAAGCAGGATGACAACTAATCACCATCAAGAGCTTTCCCACTCTCCAGGCCCCCGTTTTCTGTTTATTCAATTTGATGCCTTCCAACCAAGGAAACTGTTAGTCTTCCCTGCCACCCCAACTGAGAAGGCCAGCTCTCCAAGGCCAGATTTCAACTAGAACTCTTTGTAGGGTGTGAATCCATAGTGCTAAGCAGGAATAAAACGGGCTATTTCTGCTGTGCAGTGTGCGATACCACCAGCAGTGGGTTCTGTATAGGTCGGCAAGAACACCTAAGGGAGGTGAGTAAGGTTTCAGACTGGCACAGAAAAATGAGACAGAGGAGAGAAGAGACATCCTCTACTCTCTTCCTTCATTTTTCCCAAATGACAGTTCTGTGATCTACCAAAGCGTTGCCATGCATGCCTTGAAATATAATGCAAAAACAATACACCAAATAAAAAAAAAAAAAAAGGTGGGGGGGAGGTGGGGGAGGGCAAAAAAATCTTGGAGAATACTGGAAAGTTACTCCAAGAATGTCTGTCCTTTGATAGATCTTTTCTTGAAAACTGTTGCACTGATTTGCCTTGATAAGACTCAGCCACACAATCAAATTACCTTGGCTTTATGAGCTAAGCCAGTGTCATCGTCCACATGTCCCCTCTTCACGCAGAGCTCAAGCAAGACAACACAAATTGAAATGAAAAAGGACTAAGCCATATTACCTCGCACACCCACTGAGCTATAATAGTACACAGTAGATATCATTCCTTAGCAGATGCATAGCCATAAAGACGGGCCACTTGTAATGAACCTCTAAAGTGAAAATTACGTTGAAACGTTGATATTTAAAGAAGTAAAAAGTGTGTATGTGTATGCAAATAAGGACTCACTACAATTCAACCTTATTGATCAGAGGTCATATCAAAACGGGGCAATATATTAAGCAACATACATGGCATAAACAATTATGAAAATTTTCACTGCTTCCACTGTAAGATATTCTATTATTTCTAATAAAACAAAGGAAATAATGTTAACAGGCAGTTGGCTAACTTCACACCCATCAATTTTAAGAGATCTTGAGCTTTGCATTGACCAAACCCCTACCAAAAATTCTTTCTTTTGCTTTATAAGCATCTCAAAAATGCAGCCTGGAGTTAATTGACAAAAAGTACAGCCTCTTACCATGAATCCTGTCCCTTTACCTTCAGGTAACAGCCAATAATCCCAGCCAATGTCACCAGTATCACTAACCAGCACCACTGCATTAGAGTCAGCTATACAAAATAGTGACATTAGGAAGCCACCTGGCTCAAACACTAACCTACTTTTTGAACGGTTTTTAAATGTTTTCCTGGATCTTGCAATCCTTCTGCTTACACACATAATTAAACAGTCTGCACTAGAATACATTTTGAGTCTGGGATTGTTCATGAAATATTGTGAAAACTTGTCCTAATACAAAGTGCATACATGGGTGTAGTATTTCTTTCTAAAAGTTCACTCTTTTTATAAACCCCTACTAAGGAAAAGATCTAGAAATACAGTATGACAAATGCAAACATCTTTAGAACCTATACATGGCAAAGAGATAGAACAGGCCATGTATAACCCACCACTTCTTAGACAAAACTATTTGAAACAGAGAGGAATTTTGCAAACTAAAGACAGCAAAGGTTTCTGTGAAAGGCACAATAAAATTCTTTACAAAGAGATTGGTATATTCTTGGGAGGGACAAAGAAGCGGAAAAAGGCCATTCCCCTTGTTCCTGCTGCTTCCAAAAGTACTTGCAATGTCTTTTTCTTGGAAAATATTTAGGGGACAGGAACATTAAAACTGTTGTCTCTGCCTTCAGTATTTTCTCTATTACAATGATAAATACCTTCATGGCAGTGAGAGGTTCCCCCACATCACTCTGCCATCCATGCATTACACCAGTCTATGGACCAAAGAGGTGGATTTCCTGATCTAATGATAAATCTGGTAGCCTAATGGATTTTAGATTAGACACTCTCATGCCAGTACATAGTCTTAAATAACTGTCTTGAGTCTGAAGATGTTCAGTGCTGAGCTACTTTCCCCAGATACTTCATATGTAGCTTCTATAGGCTATGATACTTACATGGTCCATATCAAATTCAGAGGTGCCTTTTCCTTTAACCATTACTGCTGTTTTCTAGTGGGCTCATTTGTGATTTTAATTTGTAAAGATCAATTAAGCCAACATCCTCAAAGCTGCATGACACTGCAGAGCTGCAAAAGATGAGTTATGGATTTCTTTCATCTCATCAGCTTCACAGCATTAACTTTGAGGATCCTAAATTTTGAGCTTTTACATCAGAGATAGATATCTGCAGAAAGAAATCGAAGCCCAAAAGTAACTTCCTTTAACAATTAGTATCCTGTGCAACTTCAGTGATGTCAACAGAATCAAGAGGGAGGTAAATCAGTGTGTGTTTTCGGCAGCTTTCCCTTTTCTGCCAATTAGAACAATTAGACTCTAAATTTCACATTGAGTTAAAAGAAATTACCAGTGTTGTCTTGGTCAAATGTTAAAGTAAATAGCACTTGCAGCATTAATCATAACTGCAGTTTCTCAAGGTATTAATATCACATTCCCATTGGCTCATTTTCCCATGCTTACTACAGCGAATGTATTTTGATGAGTGACATCTGCTTTGTCTGTGCCAAAGGAGAGAGTTGGGTCTCAGCTGCCAAAGCAGCAGGCTGCCAAAACAGTTGGACACACCTTCCCTAGAGAAGCCTTCAAGTGCATCTGGGAGGCACTTGGGTACAGAGGAGTAGAGCAGGTGGGAGGAAATAGTAAGACAACTGGTTTCAGACATTCTTCTCCAAGTGATGGGGAGAAGAGAGCAAGGTACAGAGGTGGGTAAAAGGTAGACTTGGACTCCTAAGGAAGAAAACATATCTGAAGCCTTTGTTGATTTTTAAATGGCTCATAGGGAGTATATTTTAAAAAGTATTATAGCCACAACAAGGCTCTTCATAAGGAAACAAAGACTTTCTTGATGAGGAGGCAGGCCGTGCTTCAGGAGTGGTACTCTAACTAATTTCTAACTACAGCCACTATGTTATAAACAAGCACAGACTGCAAGATTTTTCATGTTATTTATGCTAGCTGAAGTTGACAGGATAGGTGAAATTCAATTAAAAATGTAAGCAATATATTTTGATGTGTAGTAATTTCCCCTTAAAATAGTTTCAGAGAGATGCTTTTTCAATGCGGTAGATGTGCAGACGATACTGTCAAACATCTAGTCTGTCCACTCCTAGCTCTGCTGACCTCTTTGAGGCCAGCTCAGACTAAATCCAGGTGTTTCCAGCAAATGCCTTTCTGTGCTGCATGGGATTTGAATGGAAAGTCCTTTGTGAGAAGTGGAAAGCCAGACACTGTGGCAGTACACGGGAAAGGAAGCAGCTCTGAGCAGCCACAGACCACCAGAAGCAGTTGTTTAAGAGGAATTTAACTCAGAGTCCACTGAAGTCAATGAGAATTTTGCTACCAACATGGACAAGACTTTGACTGTCTCTAAAATTCTGTTAAATAAGCAAAGCCAGCTGACTTCAAAGAGCTTCATCATTATGCTTCAGATGCAACAATCCTAGGTGGGGCTTGAAACCATTTTAGATTACAGTTTCAGGTGGAGGTCCTGTCAACTTGTTTATCCATTTAAGGGCAGGTTTCCTTATATAAAGTATCCTCTTCCATTTGAACATTGCATGAAAACCCATATTTCCAACACACTGTAGTAAGTTTTTTACAGCTCAGTAGGATACTAGGAATTAAAGAGCCCACACCCTTGCAGTGACTTACACACCATGAATAAGGACATGTAAGAATAGACTGAAGTAGAAAGGAGTCAAGCAGTAAGAAAACTAGGAAATGCAAATAATTTACCTTGTCTTACTATCAGCAGATTGTTTTCAGAGGAACCACAGGCTACACAAATACAAAACAAAGTATAAATACTACTTGTTCTTATCTTTTGTCTGTACTCAACATGCCTGAGGTAACTATTAAACAAACATTAACAAGTGATCTTAAGTAAAATGACATCTCTTTCTTGTCTTCCAAAATGCCACATGAACTTATACAGTGGACCAGTCACAAGAAGCCACATCACGTAAAATAGGAAGGATTAACTTCCTTCTCAGCTACTTGCACAGTGTGTCTCAAAAGCAAAAATAACACCCCAAGTCTATCTGAAGAGAGAAAGGCATATTTCTGTCTTTAGAGGAGGCACTACATTCTTAAGTCCTCTACCAAACCACATAGGTTGTCAGCAAAGCCAGGGCAATAGCAGCATATCAAATTAGAACACCCTGGCTGCAGAGCCACCAGCCCTGAGTATATGAACACTACGGCATGCACATGCTGGTCCAGGGCATTGTGCACCAGCCTGGTCAGTCCAAAGCACAGTCTCACCGCTCTTCCATTTTTAAGTTGAAAAGCTAACTAAATCTATATTGCACAAAAAAGTCCTCTGTAGTACATTTTTTCCCTAAGTTCAATAAGAAAAGTATTGTATCAAGTGGCAGTAGCTAGGTAGTCTTTATTGGGCTCATAAAAGATTATGATTTTGCCCTATTCTCTATATAAGTGAATTTCTTAAAATATCATTTTTAAAACTGCACTTTTTCTTCTCATGATAGTGTTTCTTTAATATATTAACTTTCCCACATCCCATACTTTGATGGTTCGGCAATTTTCTACTTCATTTTAAATCATTTTTTGACAAAACAATACCAACAGTTCAGTAAGTGTCCCACTGCATTTTGCAATTTACGTTTCTTTTTGAAATACCCTCTTACTGAATAGCTTTAGCAACTAATAAAAGTCTTCAATTTCAAAGCCAAAAGAATCCCATTAAGCACTAAATTCCCAAGGAAGGGGGAAGGACCACTACTACTTGATAGTAGATTTTGGGTTTAACACTAGCAAAGCTTTTTTAAAACCAGTAATCCATTGCAATTAACAGGTTTCATGCATAACCTACTGCATGGATTTTTGTACATTTGATGCTTTGACATACAGATGTGTACACATACTTGCAGATATGAGCATACAGGTATGTAAATACATAACTGTGGAGATATATATAAGTATATAGTGACACATATACACAGACACATATATACGTGCATATCAGCACCGCTGTTAATTTTCTCTGCCTGGCTAAACAATAACGGACAACAAAATATAGTGGAAAGCCACCACAATGAAATGAAATATATTCTTATGTGATTGATAAGATGCAATAACTAATCTGAGTAGAACCCTGGTGAGGGCGTATAAACCTTGTTAACATAAATTGTGTGTGTTAATAGTGAAGTGAACCACTAACAGCATCGCTCCCAGTCTGTGATTTATGGTAACTTCGCATCCCTAACACTATGATAACTAACTTTTATAAATTATGAACTCCTACTGCACTCTCACTTTGGAAAAAAATACACACCCTTACAAAGAGCACTTGTCTAAAACTAGGGACGTAAGCAGAGCTGCAGATCCAACTTTTTTCAAAAATTCACCCCACTTAACTCCTAATATCTGTCCATCCATTGGAGACAACCTTTCCCACCAGAGGTGAGAGCAATTTTTGTCTGCTTCAGTATAAAGCAAAGTACCTTAGCTTAACATTTTCTTTCCTTTGGCTGTGCTAGTTGTCTTCAACCTCCATTTGAGAGAAAAAACTAATGGTTGAGGACTGCACCTTCCACAAGAGGTAACTGGACTTCTGCAAGAAACAAGCACTGCATTTTAAAATCAAGTTCTGTAAACCTTTCAAATAACATGTTTTGATTCTAATATGGACAAAGAATGCTTAAACTCTCTCTAGCCTTAACATTTAATATTAAATACATCTTCTTTACAGTCCACATGAGATTATTTTCTTTAAACATGGGCTAATTATTTTTTTATTAAATATTTGTGTTAATGAACAAGGTCAGCTTCAGAATTCCTAGAAAAGGGCACCAGAGAAAGCCACCTAAAGAATGACACCAAGAGAAGGACATGATAGATATCAGATTTGAGAGAGGAAGGTACGTATGTTTAAATTTTCTTCAGTCTCTTCCATCTGTAATATTTTGGTGAGTGGAAATAACAGCTACAGAGATTTGTTATTTCACTACCATTTATAAGATGTTTTGGTTGTACGAACTACACAAATATATGAACATGTATTTTCATAAACAATACATATGACAGAGTCTTAAGTTTAATTTATTTCATGAACAGAAATGTTTGTCTCTTTACCCTAATCCCCATTATCCCAAAGACAACTATATCAATAATTTCAGTTTGGTTATTGTCCTGGTAAATCACAGAATTACAGAAGGGGTAAGGCTGTAAGGAGACAAAGTAAGGTACCCCAATATTTTTGTTACTTACGGTAATTTATGTTACTTATGGTAACATAAATATTGTCATCATTTCTATTTCTTCTAGAAAGGATAAAATACCTGACTACTGAATAACAAAGATGTTTCCAATTTCTCTCATCATTTGAAGCAATCAACATAAAAGAGAAAAAACCCGAGAACTAAAATAAATTCTGTGAAGAGTCTGCCTTAGTGGCACTCATTTTAGAACTGACTGCCTTTGCACTTGGATTTATAAATGATAATTATCAAGGTCATCACAGATTTGTGTGATATTTTAGGTTTTCTCTCTGCTTTTCTATTAACCTGAGAAATAGAAGTGTTCTTTCTAAAATTATTATGCTAAAATTCCAGAATATCTTAGAACTATACTAGAGCTGCCTAGACACTGTCTTCAACAATTTCCCCTTTCTTAATTTTCAGAGATTACAAGAATCAACTGCTGTAGCAACTGCATCGAGAGATTAAGATGCTGCTCCCCATAACTAATATGTTCCTCCATTGCAACATTTACTTTCCCAAGTATTAGTATCTTCTTTGGAAAACACCCACATTTGTTTTCCTATTCATTAAGGTATTTGCAAAAAAAAAAAAAATAGAGTAATTCTCCTGCCAAAAATATCCCTGAAGTAACTTTAATATAACTATTAAATCTAGCTTCAGCCTAGACCTGGGCATTCTTCATGCCCACATTTTACTATATAATTCTGGCTTAAGGTCTCCAGAATCAGTGACAGGTGGATCATCTAACTAAAGCAAATATCTTTGGGTAAAGCTAAGCCAGCAAAATTACTTTTGCTGCTACTGCAGTGGGCTACCATTAGTGAAAGGGAGAAACTAATGAAAATTTTCCCACACACGCCAGGATCGTCACTGACACCATGATAGTTGGCTTACAAGAGGTGATAAGACTACAGACAAATGGTAATATCATGGCAGTCACCTTTGTGCTGTCCTCTCCTGTGTCTTTAATATGTCCGTCCAAACAGGTTATCTGCAGGAGTGATGAGGAGGTCTCATTTTGGAGAAAGATACAGAATAAAGTGGACATCTCATGTGCATGTCAGGTGATTAAGTCTCACTGCATACACTGTCATACAGTGAGTAGAAGATAAGTAAAACATCCCCCCAAAAATAAACAGAGAAAATACGGTGCCCAACCAACTTTCACTTCCCAAAATAACAAATAAACAAGTGAAATTCTATATCTGCAAGACAAAGGTGCCAGCAAAAGAAAAAGGTAGTCAGGTGCTTTAGATATCAACTAGCTCTGAGCACAGGATACACATATCAGTTTTCAATAAATTCAGTTGAAGGTAGGTATGAAATTATTCCAAAATTTGAAGAATGCTGTTCTCTACACTTGTGTAACAAAGCAAAACAAGTGACATAACTGTTCAAACTGAAACCAGGGAGAAGTGGATTTAGAATTTTCTTGGATTGAAAGAGACAACCAGTGCAGTTTAGTGGACATTACTGAAGGCAAGAATAGTCTTATCGAAAGGATGGTCACTGACAGAAGCCAATAGACTTTTAACATTAGAAAGAACTCAAAATATTACTAGAAATGTTACAAGCAGCACTGACCAGCATAGAAATTACAAGCCAAAATTTAACAAAAAAACATCTTGGAATTGTACCTGCTTTGACAACTATCATGTGGAAATATACAGGTTAACATGCAGGGGAAAAGGCAACAATGGCATGATTTTGCAGACGTTCAGCAAAAACCCACAGACCATGTATGGTAGGGACCAAGAAATAAATGATAGTAGGACCCCTAGCAAAGAAAAATTATTCAAAGAAGTAGTAAACACCTTTATAAAAGAATTTTTTTTTGGCACTAACTTCACTATCTTCAACCAGACAACTTTGATGATATAAAAGATACAAAGATTTTTATTTGGGTGACAGTATTTTGAACAGGAGTGCGGTGAAAAGCAAGAGAGCATGGCCAGAAAATTCTGAGCAAGGACCCGTACTTTCAAAGGCTAAAGCTAAGCAAACATGTTGTCTTGGGGTGACTCTATCATGTGTATCCCCTATCATGCTCTATGCCCAAAAAGTAATATTGCGCCTTTTCTGTGCCTTTAAACTGATCTTGAAAAAAAAAANTTCTGAACTGTTTCAACAACATCAGAACACATAAGGAGAATTTTCTCCCCAAGGCCCGGGGGTGGGCCCACGCCCTCACCGACCAGCTCCGAGGAGGAGAGAGACCACACCTACAGAAGGACTCTGAAATCTTCCCAGGTTTCTCTCTATAGCGGAGGTTTTAATTCATTATTTAGCATCATTATCCTTTTCCTGTGTGTTTGTTAAAATAAATAGTTTTTATCTCTTTCACTTTCCTTTGAGGAAAAATTTCCTTTTTTCCCGAACCCTGTGGGGGGGGAAGGGTGGTTGCAACCTGGTTTTTCTCTCAGGGGCTATATTACTAGATTTTGGCCAAACCGGCACACATGTTATGCTCTAGAGAGCAGACACAACAAATCTAGGCAAGAAGTTAACTGGAGAAGCTGATTTCATGGTGAGGCTGTCACTGACCGGCTCTACCAGACACACAACAGGTATTATGACGCTACAGAATGAGCTCTGGAATGAGGAACACACGTAAAGAACTGGTGATTTACAGCCGAGCAAACTGTTTCCAATGAAAATCTTTGACAATGCAATCAGCGTTATTATATCTCTTTGCTACTATTTACATCAGAAACTCTTTATATTTTCTATGGGGGTGTGAGTGATAATATTACTGGTATAATGACCCTAACGGTATTATCTAAACATAGAAGTAATAAAGTTAAAAAATACCTACTGAATAAGTCTTTACAACTTTTTGGTATTGAAAGGAACCCAGAACTGACTAAAATGGGTCTTAAGCTATCTCCGTCTTTTGCTAAAAATGCTCAGCAAACTTTCCTTCCTTCCCAGGTAGATTTTTTTTTTCCCCTCTTCCAGCAGTGGAGGATCTGCAAGGTAAGGTCGAAACTCAAAAAGCTGCAGCAGTTGTAGACACTCTCTAGAACACTGGACAAAATTTAATTGCTAAAGCTTTTGTTCAGAATGAAACAAACTTAGAGGAGTACCTACTCCCCATATCACCAAGGAGTGAATGTTCAGTGCAACATGGGTATTTCAGGATCTACATTTATTGTATGTGAAAACTATTCAGGGGCTGAAAAAAATAATCTCAGATAAGGACCAGAAATACCCTGAACTGGCCTAAAATGAAAGGCCAGAATTGGAATCTTGAGAGTTATCCCATATGCCAAAAACTACAATGAATAAGTCAACACAGGCAGTATAAAATATTGACACTGCAGCTCTAAGTAGGATAGATTTGTTTATGTTGCTTGGAAAAAAAAATACACTTCTTCTAGATTAATATTCTCATTCTGCTGAGGCAGCAGCTCCTAATAAAATGACATCTAAGCTTGTGATGGTGTATATGCAGTACTTTTACTAGATACAGCACTGCTGACAGTAATATCTGATAAAGGAAAACTTATTAAGCAAAAGTATAAGTTGATCTAAGCATCAGAGCAATTTAAAAGTTTTATTCTCAAGACTCATGGATTTAATGGCAATAATAATGCAGATACTGAAAAGGGCACCTGTTTAGATTCTAGTCCATGTTATAACACAGCAGTATCACTACTTTGTTTAATCAATGCAGGCAACTGGTGGCAATTTTTAAAGTGCTACCGGAAAACACATATCAAATAAAATTAATAGACATTAATAATTTACAATATTATTAATATTATCATTTTTTTAATGGGAGGTTAATATCATAATTTATTTAATGGGAGGTTCCTCCTCATTGCCACTTTATATAATGCTGTCTGTGTCTTCATAGAGGGAAACATAGCTGCAAGCCTTAAAGAATGCAAGTGAAAATCCTGGAACTGCTGGGTTCTGTAACCTGGGAAGAATAGGGCACCCTATTTCAGTTTCAGAAAGGAAAAAGATAAGAGACATCAAATTTACCTTTTTGCCTAAAGAGACCTTGGGTAAATAACAATAATGCAGTATTTAGACAATTGAACATGAAAACACAATGTGGTAAAAGAAAATGGGCTTTTTGGCTTTGCTTAATACTGGATTCAACTTCTTAAGTCTAAATAACAGCACAAAACATCTCAAACTCTGACTGGATTAAGTAATAGAATTCATTATTAGGTTGGTTGTGTATAACTTGAAATTGTGTTGAATGCTAACTTGCTTTTTTGGCAGAACTGTTACAGAACCTTGGAAAGAAATGGCATTGTGGACCGAATGTCTAAGTTTCTAAACCTAAGAACCAGCACTATAAAAGCTCTTCTACTTCAAGAAGTAACTGTCAGATAAGGTGTAATTTTTGAAAGCAACTGATCAGTGATAAACTCACTTTCCAGACTGCTGTGCACTCTTCATCCATCGTCAAGGATGTGGCATTGGACTCTGTCTTCCATGAGAGGAACACTCCGAAAATCATAATTTACACTCATTCAGAAATGAAATGTAGAGTTTATTACTCAAGAGCCTGGCAGCTGAACAGCAATATGCGAGATCTACCCTGTGAACAGTATGTACTGCAAGCAGAATTGTTAGAATGAAGGAAGACTAAAGATAAAGCCAAGACTCCTGGTGAGATCTATCAGATGCTTATTAGCGCAAGAGATTTCAAAAGCTACATGACAGAAGGGATAAAACAGCTGAAAATAATCTCAGATAGCGTACAGTCAAGGAGGAGACACAGAAATACCAGTGCTATGTGTGAATACAAGCTAAACATTTGTAAAAGCAGTTCAGCAGAACAAGTGATGTAAAAAGAAGACAAAAGTACTGACCTACTTCACAGCTCTTCGTGTTCCGACTACCTCATACAAGCTTTAAGGCTAACAGTTCATCTTCATCCTCATTCATTCAAAATCATCATCCAACTTTCCCTTTCTCTTCATCTGCCAAGAAACCTGCAAGGCGATTATTAATGTAATGCAATGTGGAAAAGCAGTTGAATGAAACAGTGTCACCGCATTCCAAGTATGGTGGAAATTTCTTCCAAGAATCTCTATCAAGTCACCTTTGATATTTATAGTAGGTTTGCAGCTCCATCCCCCCAGTTAGCAAACTTCTGTGCATATCTACTGAAGAAGAAAGAAAGGGAAAAAAGTGCCTTTGCCTGAGGATAAATGAAAAGCGATTTCAGTTACGGTTGTTCTTGACAGCGTCTGGTGTGATAGGACCTTGCTGAAGACCAAGTTCCCAGCAAGATACACAGTAAGAGCGACCTTTGAGCATAACTATAGTTTTTTTTGGATGTTAATTAAAATCCATATTGATCCACAGAGAAAAGTATACAATAGAAAACTGGGATATACTATGTCTGGTGCTGGAAAGTCATTCATAAGAGTACTCAGGCTCCACATGAAACACAGTGGTATCACTGATACAATAAAGGGCTCAAAAACTAAATAAGTTTCATAACCATGACAGTCACTATGCTCACTTGAAAGACAAGGTGGGGAACTATGATTCTATTCTAACTCAATGGCATAAAGCAGAGAGTAGATAAAAAATGGGACATGTACCACTTGTTTATAAAGACTTTAAGGGAGAAGTGACTTAAGCAAAATCCTTTAAGGGTGTATTCAATAAAAGCTATAGGCCAACAACTTTGTCTAAAACCTCTTGCACAAAATAGTCAGAATCAGATATATTTGCCCTGAGTTGTTTTTTTTCTTTTTACATAATATATCACTGCAAATATTGATGTATGTCAATTATACACTATGAACTATTTTAATCTCTGCTGGAGATTAAACACTATGTACCCTTTTAAAAACAAACCACAATCCCTCCCAGTATTTAAATTAGAAGATAGCAAATTTCTGTGTCACAAGGATACAGACTTTTGCATGAATGTAAAGATTTTTCTCATCTTAACTACCTGATTTTCAAGTATCTACAAGTTAACTATACATATAATGCACAGAATTTGCATGATTTGAATAGCTGGAAAAGACAGAAGTAATTTCAGAGCAATTTTGTTAGAGGATACTCTTATATAACCATGACTATATACAGTAAAGAATCAAAACATATAGTAGAAACTGCAAGGTCCAAATTGTTAATCCAACAAATGGATGACCAGAAAACACAGCATGTATTTACAGTGTTGATTAGGGCAAGAGAATTGAGAACATCCTAAAACACATGGAGCCCAACAATGCAATATACCCATCCAATATTTATTGCTGCCTCTGTAGAAGCAATTTCCATTTTGATGTGTTCTCTCACACATGATGTTCTGAAACAGTTAAGTAACATGAAAAATACAGGCTCAAGATTATATCTGTCACAGATGAAAATACAGCATTTATGCAGCATTACATAATAAAGCCACTGGTTTATGGACCCAAGGTCCTCTCAGGACTGTCACAAATCTACATATTGTCATATGTGATAGATTTTTACATTTGCTTATGCGAATTAAAAAGAATCCACATTAACAACCAAAACAAAAACCCCATAGTTACTGAGTCTAAAGGGCTGAGGAAATTTAACAGTGACATTTGGTTGCAGCAAAGGTCACCTATTAGTCCACAAAATCTGCCTGGAAAGCTACCTATCTTAGCCAATGTTTTATAGAGAAATCAAAGACCATGTTAAAACCATCTGATTCCTAGGGGGGAGGCCAGTGCTGAGGGTAGATCTGCATTTGTTCTGAACTTAAAAGACAGCAGAATTGTGAGGAGGGAAAAAAAATGGTGGCAGTTCTTTCCACACTTATTTTAGAAACTAGGAATTAATTAACTCCATCAAACTGTTTACCTAACCAGTATATCTAGCTAGTAATTTCTAAATTTCTACTATGCTAATATAAGTGAACTTATTAACAGTGATTTTTGCCAAATAAAATATAAATTTTGTGCAGATATTCAATGCTAAGCATGGAGCTCCATAAATTTATGGAAGCCAACAAATTTATGGAAGCAATCATACGACATGCTGTCTCCAGCAACAGATGACTGGACTGGTGATCCTAAAGGTCTCTTCCACTCTTGTTTCCCCAAATCACTACATATAAATTAGATACCAGTTTTCACTAGTTGCTTAATCAAGTTTTGGACATGTGTATTTAGAGCTGAAACGTGAATGCATCCTCTCAGTACATGATCCAGACTATAAGATGATTATTTCTTCTCAAGTCCTGCATACCACCATAGCTATCCCTCTCTCTAATGCTTTAATCTAATGGCACAATTAGTCCAGTTACGGATTAGACATTATATTCAGAATTTTACAAGAGTTCTCCTACTCTTAAGTATCAGAGAATGCAAAAAATACATCACCCTCACACATCTAAGCAGGTAAGCATGAAGTATTTTCTACCATATATAAAAACTAGCATGCAGAGATACTCTTACAAAAAGCTATATCTAAGCCAACATTTTGATACATTTAAATAAATCCGTAGATATGTAACACAAAAAAGTATAAAGGTACACATAGCTATTCACATGTGTATTGATTGCCATGTGATTTTGGAATAGTCCATTTGACAAATTCAATATACAAAAAAAGAGAAGGCAAAGACTCCATAATTTACTAGTAGCATGCACTTTTTTAGAACACTTTACTAGGTCCTGATTTAACCTACCTGACATCCTTATAGAGCTGGAAAGTATAGACTAATTTTTAAGGCACAGAAAGTGAAGTAAACCAAAAAAAAATTACAAAAAGGCACCAAACCCCAGGTCTTCCAGTTTTTAGTAGTGAACTCTAATCCACTAAAAAGCTATGAGTCTTATTTTGGGATATTATCTTCAGTTTTTGACCACTTTTTCATGGAAATCTCTCAATTCCCCTGTCCCCTGAGGAAAACAATATATTCAATCTAAGGAAACCACCTGCGCTTTTTAATAGCCTTGCCTGAGAAAGAATAGGTCTTGTAATAGATGAGATACATAAATGGAAAACCATTCAACATTTGAGAAAGGTGACTAAATTCACTAGCCTAATGTCAATTTTTACTTCCTAGGTTTGTTTTTTCAGTTTTTTTTTTTAAAGGCCATTCATGAAATATTAGAGATGCCTGTCTTATATTAATGTTGTGTCCTCTGACATCTACTCAGTGAAAGATAAGAAGATGGCATTAAGTTTTAGCAGTGAAGTGAAATGTTGCATGGTGCAAGGTGACCCAGTCTCATTTAACAGATTACCAAAATATAATCAAATAAAACCTATGATCTTTACACTGGCAAAAACAGTGCAGCAAGAGGACAAATGTGATTTTAAAAACTTAAAAGACCAATTGAAATGAATCATGTATATTTTTACAATGTAAGTGAGTCCTCTGCAGCTATCCAGTCCTTGTAAGAGCATCCATATTGAGGGCAAATTTTAGTACAGGCAGGTTCAGCTTTCCCTACAATTTTTCCTGCCACTATATCTAACTCAAAGCAAATATCCCAAACTCAATTAAGCTGTTTGATTACACTAAAAATAGTCCTTGCTCTTCATCTTAGTCTCAGTATCTGCTGACAGATTAACTCATAGTTCACAGGGAATGTATTGTCTAACTGCATTAATCCACAGATGGGGGAAACAAATGGAAAAAGAAAACTCATACCAGTCTGAGGATGTGCGTGCAATTCAATTACACCACAATAAACTGCCTTGGGTTAAGATTACCAACAGAAAACTTTAGGAAGCACAGATTTTGTGAAAAAGATCTAGACTTAATTGATAGAATTCTTCTCATACAGCTTGTTTTTGATTGTTACCACGATTTCCATACACCTTTCTCTAATGTGTTTTCTGATAGCTACTGACAAACTTGAGATATTTTCATGATGGACTTCAGCTGTAATCCACTATGGCAATTCCTCCTTTTCTAAACCCTCACATTTAGTCCTTCAAATCCATTCACTGAGAGCTGCTTCACCTGCCACTCTGATTGCAATGCCTCCCAGACCCTCATCAGCTCACCTCATCTATCCACTGTCACACAAACTTGGGCTCGATTTGTTGAAATGGAGGAAACTTCTCCTAAGGTCGAATGATGTAATTTGGGGCTGAAATTAAGTGAAGCTTGCTGGTTTGGATAGAGTGTTAGGGGAAATTCTGTCAAACAAATCCTGAAAAATAAACCAAAACAAAACTATGAATTCATGCCTGTATTTTGCAAGGAACAACTCCTGGCAAAATAATTTTGAAGAGTTTTAAATTAATCACAGGAGACTTGAAAAAGCATAAGCAAGATTATATGAAAATTTTCTATTTTTAAATTTTTTTAATTTTTAAATTAATTTTTAGAATTAATTTTAAATATCCTTTTGCAAAGAAGATAAGGCAGAAGATAAGAAGAGTTAGTCAGGGGAGAGGTGACCAAAGCTGCAGAGTTAAAACATCCACAAACATCCACACCTTCAAAAATGTACTATTAAGGCATTAGGAGATCTCTGCCCAGATTCATGCTACTAAACACAAGCTTAAGAGCCTGAAAAAAATACTCAAACATGAGAAAGTAAAAAAAACTCTCTGTATAATAAAACAGCAATAAAAATCCCTTACCAATTATTCTACTGTGTTCTCAAAATAGGAGCAGTGTCTCTTATGCCCTAATTTTTATCATTTCCTTTGCCCCATGTTAAAACGCCAGTGTAATTATCCTTTACAAAGGTTGACTGAGGTCCCTGTGCAAATCTGCTCAGGGTGATAATTTAACTGGCTTTTTTATTTGTGGAATTTAGGCAAGAATGTTTCAAGCTCTTTGTCAAAATAACTGCTTGATCTGCTTTAGCATTTTTTTAATAGTTAAAAAATAGCATTTTCTAATAAACGGAGGGAGAGTAAGGTTAAATACTCCTATCACTAACTTGTAAGAAGAGTGAAACACAAAAGTTGTGCAAAGTGATTCCTAATTTTGATGTACTTTGAATTATAAGTCAATTCTCAATATTTAATGATACCTGGAAATGTAAGTCACAGTAGCATGATATTAGGGAATATTCTTCAACGTTTCCACAATGCATTTAAGTGCTACTGAAAATGTTTTGTCATCAGTAATTAATAAATTCATTATTTCACATTCTAATGACAAAATGCTGGATTTCAGTTGACACAAAAACTTCCATTTTAAGAAGAGAGATTTCAAGTAACTTGACGCAAAGGAAGATCTACAGTGCTGAAAACTTAACTGCTTTTTCCTAATGAGGTGATGTGGCCTAATAAGTGAAAAAAAAAAATAAAAAAACCAACCCAAAACAAAACACCAAAAAAAGCCCTCCAACCAACCAAAAAAAGCCTCCCCAACTACTCCACTATTCTACAGCAGAGATGCTGAAAGGGAATTATTAACATGGCTACACTCCATCTAGGGGGGAAATCCCAGTTTCAAAAAGATGAAGCTTTTTTATCTACTTATTTAAACCATACTAAAACATGGTTTTCCTGAATGAGGTTTTTATTGCATAAGCAACACAAAGACTGCTACTAAAAAGCCATCCTGCAAACAATGAAAAGCAACTTAAACTTGTGATAGTTTCTTCCAGTCGTGCATTTGTTCCAGTTTTCTCTCCAAAAACGATCGACTTAGCAGAGGTACAACTCTTATACACGTAACACAGCTGCACTTGCTGCCTCTCTGTCTCTCGACATCAACCACAACCACCACCATCATTACACAGGAAAAGGCCCAGAGCAGGTGAGAGAGCGAGGACGGTGCAAAGCTGACCCTCAAAAGATGCAGACAACCATGGTGGCCCACAAGCATTCTCCCTGTCAAGCTCCCCATGAACAGGACCATGCAGCTCTCTCTTTCCACCATGCCAGTTGTACTTTTGAGCCTGTAAAAAAAACTCCAACCGAACAAAAAAAACCACCACACTTTTTTCCCCTCCCAAAGTCTACCATTCTCTTATCTCTGTCTTAAATACGCTATTTTCTTCTGGCAGAACATTTTTTGAGCTACTATAAGTAAGACACTTTCCACTGAATGATTCCGTGATTAGAAGGCTCTACTTTAATAATTTTTTCCTTTTAAAAACTTTCTAATTGAGTACTCATAGCAGTATATGTATTCTTATGAAAAAGTCTACATAAATTTACTGGAAATTACAATTTTAAGACATTTCCAATCTATGAAATTTGACAGTGGAAAAATATTACTTCTCTAGAAGTTGACAGTGATAAAAAAAACTATAGAAGGATTATCACTGCCTATTAAATGTGATAGTTTGAACCATTTCTATGGAATGCTTTCTTATTTTATTCCTATTAGATCCATTAGCATCTTTCCAGCTAATAGCTAACAATTGTCCACTGAATAAAAAAAGGCTCTCCCTAAACCTGCTTTAATGGCTAGATACTATGGCAATCAGTCATAACTTTCCTATTTCTCATCCAATGGCTTTACACGCTGCAAACAGTTACATCTCTTTGGAAACTAAACACCCAGTTGAGCACTGCAGCCTGTCCCGCAGGGCCTGTGGTGGTGAGGGTGCACCCTGCTCCTGCCTCAAAGTCTGCAGCTCCTGCACAGTTCCACACCTGGGGCACTTCACACTCTGCCATCCACTACTGACCTAGGCCAAGAGACAGACAGGCAGGTCTTCAATCCAAGCTTGCATGCCTCTTGTTACAGTCACGTTTGCAAACGTACATTTTTATTTCAGACATATCCTTCTACCTCACTGACCTCCTCCAGATCCATGCTTGATGCACCCACTGTTTAGGTACCTGCAGCGGCCAATAGGCCTCAACTGCCCAGTGCTTTAGTGAGCAGCCTACTAGAGCTGCTTTGTGGCAGGTGCAGTGCTATGTAAGAACTCAAATAACTTATTTAGACCCAGTTTATCTCCCTCTAGGACAGCAAATTAGTTTGGGCTTCTTCTATTATTTTGTATTCTTTTAATGAAAGGCAAAATATTTTTCCACATCAACAAATAATTTGTAGTATTGTATGGTCACTTAGCTAATTTGTAAACCATTATTTAACATCAGCCATTTTGTCACAAGATCATGCAAAGGCCTTCCTTGCTTCACAGTGACAGTCAATGTTCTCTCTTAATGAGAAGGACACAGGCTTGGTAGAGTTGTATGTTATTTTTTTCCTCTAATTTTCATTTCTGTGAATACTGCCACAACACATAAGTTACTCTTAATGTTCTTCTAAGTGTTGGTAAATGCTATATAAAGTTTACATAGCAAGCCTGTAATTCTTAATGCATTGAATTCTCTACTTTAGTCATTGTTCATCTGGTATGATTTCTTAATGGACTCTTTTCAAAAGAACTAGATTGTAATTAATTGCACTTCATGATTATATACATGAAAAGGATTGGTTTGAACTTTTACCCTTGACATACACCAAGGTGAAAGAAAAGATACAGGTTATGGCTTAATAGTTTTACTTAGATAAATGGTGACATTTCTTAATAGAACCAAACAACTCTATGTTTCATTCAGCCAGCTCTTTCTTCTTCTTTTTTTTGTGTCAAGCAGGTATCAGAATTGAGATGGACTCATGTCACTCAATGGAAATACGTCAGCATTCAGCATGTAACTTTGCATGGAACAGTTTCGTACATTGAAAAATTCAACAGGCTGCAATTGTTAAAGAGCTTTCAAATATTTATGTAGATTTGGTATCAATCTTTATCATAATTCTCTTTTTTTTTCTCCCAGTTACCAACCTTCACCTTCTCAGAGTAGGCTGAAGTATCATATAGTTGGTCTGTCCATGGGAGAGTTTTCCAGAAGATAAAAAACCAAACCCCACACTGCTGCTGTTCATTTAGTACTGTTTGCATGCAGCTGCGGGAGTCTCTACAGTGCATTTTCACACAAATGTTCCTACCAAAGTGCTCACTATGAACGATTTTAAACCAGTGGCTACTTTTTTAAATATCTGGGAGTAAAGAACCAGCATAGTTAAAGACAGAGAACTTGATCTCTAATTTTTCAGATTCTTGTCATGTATTCACTGGAGGGCTGTTTTGAACCTGTCAAACAGTCTTGGAACAAGAGACTTGGACAACAATGGGTTCTTCTTATCGTGACACTCATTTTTCCAGTCTAAGATTTTCAGCCGTGATGATCTGGAGTCCCGTGGGCAGATTTCTAACAGATTCTACCAGAGAATATGAACATGATTTAGAAGCCTAGATTCAGTTTTAAAAAGAAATCTGCTGCTGTTGTCATCAATCTTCTAGTGTCTGAACTGAAAACAATTTCAAATACACTAATAAACCCTTTCTGTTTTTCCCTAGTAGCTTTTCAAAATTTAACCCTTTTACAAGATCACCTTGTAATCTCATCTGACTACCACAAGAATCACTGTCTGCTAGGTCACAGTGCTACTCCAGCAACTTTCCTTATCCTCTATTTTAGCACCTGAAAAATAGGGCAAGACTTTTGGAAATGTGTGTACGAATGCCTGAATGACTGACATTTTTATATTGCTTCATGTGTATCAGCTATATTATGAAAAGAACACAGTTTTATAGGAAAATCCAACTACAGCACAGCCTGAAGCATAATTTCTATAGTTTAATCAGTGAATCACTTACTTAGCATCGCACAGTTCCCTTTTCCTTGCTCAGTATGCCAAAATTGTTCATCTCTCCAGAATCATTCAGCTAAACTTATTTCATCATAGTAGGAATATTAAAAAATAGCTAGGCGTGCTGTGTCTCTTTACCAGAACCTGAAATACTGTGAATATTGAAGTTTCAATTTACTGCTGTGCCAGTTCTGTTTCAAGAGTAAAACTGAAAGGCACATGGTTAACAAAACAACCTGTAACTGCTTTGAACGCTATCTCAGAGCCCATGAACATGCATCAGTGTGTTTATTCCCATCCAGCAGTGACATTTATCCTTAACAGAAACAGATCATGAGCAAACACTAAAATAAAAAAAAACTGAAAAGAAGTTGGATTTCCCGTTTATTATTTAAAATGTGCTCTCCACAACTGACAAATTAAAGGAGAGTTTATGAGCATCCGGAGAGAAAGGAACAGGAGCTCAGCAGCAACTGTGCCAGACCCATACGGCACCATGTGCAATATGGTCCTGAGCTGCCCATGCAGTGCTCCATTTGTACAGCTGGACGCAAACCAATTCCTGCAGCTCAGGACAGAGGATGGAATCATCCCAGCTCCCTGCAAAACCTGAATGTAGCCCCCAGAACCAGCACTCTGTGCCCAAGAGAGTACTGGGGCAGGAGGCTGTGAGGAAGCCCATAAGCTGCCCTCAAGGAAATTTTGGCTTGCCTAGAGGGATGGGGGATTCACCTCTAGCCAGGCTGGGGGAAGAGCACATTGGCCCCTTTCATGGCTGGGCGAGCTGCCACAGACATGGTTTCCAAAGAAGGTTGGGAAAAAAAAAAAAAAGCCAAGAACTGTTTCTCCTGACTTCATCTCTGTTGGATTTAACTGCATCCTCTTCACACATGCTCTTACAGAGAAGTGGGGCACCCAATACGGAGACCTGAATCTCAGCTAAGGACCTTGTGTGTTATAACTATACAGAACATAGTTCAATACAAAATTTGCATTCAAAAGCAGTAACAAAAAAGCTAAGTGAAGTATCTGATCCCCATTTACACCAAAATTGAAGTAAATTCACAGCAAAAACTCACATGACTGTCATCAATCTTCACTGGAAATACGAGAGCTAAGAATTTTGCTATTGTATATTAAGTAATCATTGTAGTACTTAATAAAAACAAGAATTTGAAAGTTTATTTGAAAGTGGTGTGCTGAAGTATGAAAAACTAAGGTAGAATCAAGTATCCCAGACCCAAAACATAGCTTTGACATGGAAATTGTCCGCTCTCTTAGAAAATTAGCTCAAAACATATTTCCTTAACTTTGCTGAAAAAGGCTCTTCCACTTAAACACACAGGTCTGCCTACTGCTTTAGAGCTAAGCATATGCACACTTATCAGTAGGATCGAGGCTTTAATCCTTCCTCTGGTGGGCTCAGTAATAAAGTGGGGATAACCACGCTTACCCACTTTGTAGGGTGTTGTCAAAATTAATGCACACAGAGCCGTCAGTAGGTGAAAATCATTATAGCTCCCATCCTGCAATTGCTAATGCATGGGCTGCCTGCTGCACACACACTGAGCCCAGAAAAAGCTAATTGAGTCCTCTGAAGGTGCAGCAGTTTGTTCAGGCCCCATCAATAAACTGTTAAGAGTTTAAAAAACAAAACAAAACACCACTGTACTAAATGTGAACACAGCACAATTTTCAAATGATCCTGCAGACCAGAGCCTCTGGGGCTAAGCATGGCACAGGAAAAGCTTTTATAACACAATACAATACTTGGAGGTACGTATATGTGTGTATAGATATAGATATATGTACAGGGATATAAAAATATAACTATTACGCCAGCTATTCGGTATTACTCTGTGGACACACACTCCCAAACACACACTCCCAGGCAAACACAAGCCAAAGTGCTGGCAGCACCTGAGCTACTATAAATCAATGATTGCATGCATACAGGTGAAACTGTAGACAGAACTGATACACATTACTACTTTCTATCCTTCCCTGAACTTAACTCTGATCTGGAAGACAAGTCTGGAAAAAAAACTCTACTTGATTGTTCACTTTGAAGAATGTAAATGAAATTAAGAAAAGATCTGAGCCAAACCAGTTTGCTCATCAATATATCCTACAAAACCAATTTAAATGATGTCAAATTCAAATAATTCACCTGACGTCACACTGGAAAAGCCAACCGTGAACACCTCACAAATTATTATTTTGATCCAATTGTTAGACCCAAATTACAGCAAAAACTGGTCTTTCTACAGCTGTTAAAGCAGTGACCCTGGCAGAGCATGCTTTTGTGCTGAACTTTTTATATCACCAAGCCTATTAATCAGGTGGCAGTTCAAACTGATGCGCTTTATATAGTTGACCCTGGCCAGTGCTTTAATTACTAGGTATTAAATGGTAATTAAGACTTTTCACATTCAGGTTTAATACAAAAAAACTTAGTGTAAAATCCAGTAATTTAATAAAGAGTTGTGTTCTTTACTGTGCTTCAGCCTGGACACTAAGGATGCAGCAATTTACTATTGACAAGCACTAAAGGAGCAGGTCATTTCACAAGTATAGTGTGGACAAAGGTGAACCGGGCAACTGATGAAATCTGTGGCCAAGGCGAAATAGCAATCTCTGAGCCAAATGGTAATAAAGTTACTGAAATGAAGCAGTGCAGCTTCTGAAGTGAACTGTCATAAGGAGGATACAGGCTTCAGGATGGCTTGGCCAAAGTAATTAAAACTTTATTCCCTGAGAGCCAATCAAAGTGGCTAGCCCTACCTCTGATTTTACATAAAGCAAAAATAGGTGTGTAACTCAGCAACAAACACCAGCAGCTGCAGCTACCACTCTATGAAACAGCATCCACCTCTCCGGAAGTATCCGTAAAATTTACAATAAGTGAGGCAAAATAAGAATTGTGCTTTAATGTTCTTTCCCATTTTATCGAATTGTATCTCTAGATTTTCTATGACATGCAAAAACCAAGTAGAAATGCAGACAAATATCACTGTCCAAAATTCCCTGCTAAATCAAAGACAATTACTTCCCTCAATAGCTATTAAAGGCAGATAGTTTAATCATTGGAGAAGCAATCTAGTGCATAGGAGTCCAGAGATGTAGGCTTAACTCACGGCTCTGCTACTGACCTGCTATATGACCTTGGGCAAGTCTCTTCACATTTCAGCGCCTCTTTGTGTCCCTATTAACCTTTGTGCGTCTCAGCTATTTAGAATGTAACCCCTCTGACGCAGAACAGTCTCTCACTACATGTTTTTACAATACCAGCACAACAAGGTCACCATCTTGGTTGAGACCTCTAAGTGCTACAGTAATCCAAATAAATAAGAACAATATATTCAATTATTCAGAATCCCACTTACATTTATTCAATTTTCCCATAACATCTGGATAGCTGAGACATCACCACAGATTAAAATGTGCATCCTACATCCTTTTAATTTCAATGTCTCACCTGCTGTTTGTGTAATTGAAATTTGTATTGATTTTCATAAAGCAAAGAACACCTAACTCACTGCCTAAAACACAAACAATGGAATGAGCCATTTGTATCTAAGTTATTCAGAACACATAGGAAATAAATCATTTGTCTGAAAGGAGAAACAAGAAGGTCCACCTAGTATAAAGTTTGACTCAGCAAAGCACTTAGGCATGTCCTTAAATTTAAGCATGAGTAGTCCCACTGAAGCTCTTAAGGTAAGCTTAAATAAGGAATTGGAGCTTCAGAGTTCAGGGAATATTCTGTAAAAGATGTGAAACAACTATAACACAATCATGAACATAGGTATGTTAATACACATTTTGTGAAACTGCAATATGAACAGATCCCCAAAGAAGGGAACAAAAATACGCCTTCCTTTAAAAACTGGTGATTAAACAATGGATGTTTCTTGATAGTAACCATGCTCCCCCAACAAGCACACACCACACCTTCATATGCAACTCAATAACTATTTCAAATAAATGCATTTTCTTTCTCTTCTTAACCTGTACTTCGAAAGCATTTAGATGCAGGAAAAATTTAACACAGATACTACTGTCCATAACACGCTTTCTTAAAAAATGTTTTTCAGTCATGGTACATTTTTCACAAATTCTGTCTGCATTTTTAAGAAATACTCAAACTGAGCTAAATGAGGTAAAATAGAGGCTACGAGCAGAACCCAGAAATAAAATTAAAGAAGAAGAAAACCTAGGAATTGTACACTAAGGATGCTATCTAATTTATTTATCTAGAAGCTTGAAGCCAACAAACAACAAATATCATAAGATTTGGTTACTTAAGCAAGCTTGTAAAATGGAATGTACACTGCCAGGAATCGTTGTTCTTTTCTTGATTCAGATATAGATACTTGAGTATGCTCACCTTCAATTCATGCTGTTTAATTCTGACTCTTTGGAAACAAAAGCAAACACAAAATATGAAAACATTAAACACTCCCAACTGAAAATTGTTACACAAGCAGCAGTAGCAGAAAATAATTGTAATTAAAAATGTATTGATCATAAAGGAAGCAATAAACAATCATTTTGGCAGTGCAACTTTTGTAAATCCACTAAAATCCTACCCAAAGAAAAGACTCAAGTCTATGCAGGTATTGATATCTCAAAAACATGCCATGAATGACAGCATAATAATAACCATCACTAAAAGAAAATTAAAAAAAAGAAAGTAAAAGAAAAACCCATATGTGGCTTAATAGCTACCTTTTCAAGAAAACTGAGAGCTCTAGGAAAAATAGAAGAAGTCTTCTATCTACCCCAGCCTCATAAATTTTTACTGTTCAAACTCAAGCTTGGGGTACATAATTTTTATTTTTCACAAAAGGTATCTTGTTCATAAGTATGGCATGAAGGTAGGATGAGACAATGGTAAAATCGTTGAGCAGGCTGGAATCTGCACAACTTATTACCACTATAAAGAGACTATTAACTGAAAAAATATTACATAAACCATTTGTCTTGAATATGTAAAGTTTGTAGCAAGCATAAATGCTAGTGAAAAACAAGAAAAAAGACATCAAGAGCTCATGCAATAAAAGGAATGTCCTTAAAGATCTTTTCTTCTCCTGGGAATTTAAATGTAGTGAAAATTTGGAAGATGCAGTTTCTTTACCAAGGAGCTCAGTTACCATAACCGATACACATTACCAGCTTTCGAATTCTAATTGTGTTTAATACAGTTTCATGTTGCATCAAAGTACAAAATCAATACCATTTGTCCAGCAAACAGGAAAAATGGAATCTATAAACTGCTCTTATTGAGTAATTAAACACCTATTATTGTCATGAGTGGTGAAACAATGAATTTGATAAGACAAATTTTTGCGACAAAACACTGCAGTGATTAATACCTCCCTACGTATTAAATAAAAATGACTGCCTTTTGTGCAGTACTGCTGGCAGAAGAACAGGAATGAGAGAAGTAGTTGCCAGTGCCACAATAACAGGCTAACCTTGAACTGAACTCCTTTCCTCAAGAAATTAAATGCTGTAGCAGGACTTTAAATCCCTCCACTTAGAGCTCATTTGTGTTTCACGTAACCTGCAGTTCCTGAAGAGAACTCATTATCTTCAAAAGGAGAATCCTTTTATAATTTCTTTACAAATGTGTATATTGTTTCTGCAAAAAGTATTTCATATCAGAAAAGGGATAAGAGTATTAACAGTGTAAGCGAGGCAAAAAGGCTCATATCATTAAGACACCATTTCTGCTTCCTGGGAATTCAAACGCCAACTACAGTGGTATGGGAAAACGAATGAGAATGAGGTTAAAGAAAATGTACCTTTACAGCAAAATTTTAATCTGTTAGATTGATGCTAAACTGCCTTGGTCTTTCCGCTGCTATATGCTGTATTTCTATGTATAGAACTCCCTCCCCCAATGCCCCTCCTGTAGCTTTGGCTTCCTATTTTTCTTTTCACTTAGAATGATGCACTAGGAACAACTATAGAGTACAAAAGATGAATCTATGGATGTGACACTTGTAAAGGGTAACCCTATTTCACAAGTGAGATGGGACAAAAAAGAAAGAAAAAAGGCCACAGAAGCAATAACTGCTCACTGAATTACCATTAAATTGTAAGATTTACAATCCAATGTACAGTAAGTGCATATCTAATGGGGTTTGTCCTCTAAAAGAATATAAAGTAGATCTTTGCAGCATATGATGTATGCAGGTTATTTTTTTTTTTAAACGGGACACACAGAAAACAGATGTGCTCATAAATTCCAGAATTTTTATACATATAAGAACTGAGCCAAAGCCAACATTAAATACGATAAATTCAATATGATTAGTAGAATCTGGCTTTATATTTTCAAAACATGTTCACATTCTACAAAGAGAGATAAAAGATTACTAACACAGCCAGTCAATACCGCTTTCACAGATATCATTGGTAAAAGCAGATCACATATTATAAAATCAGTTTATTGCTCTGATCTACTGGAATTCAATTAAATGACTTTTTGTAGGGGATGGCAAAGCAGCTGCTGACCATTTCCAACATCTTCTAAACAAAATATCTGGACAGAAGTTTCAGATCACTATTTATTACAAACTTAAATTACTGACAATATTTATTTTCATATAATGAATGCAGTATGAATGAGGCTCATTCATAGCACTGTTATTCGTAACATGTTTGTCGCTAATTTCATTGCTCTTATTCATATGAGGATAACTGTTGAGTGATTTAAGTTTAGAAATAAGCAAGGCATGTCAAACAATTATTTAAATAGAAACAAACTTTTATATTAAATACAGGCATATTGCTATTATACAATATTATGAGGGTATCAATAATCACATGTTTTACAGGATGACTCTGGAAAATTCTAGCTTGTAATAAAATCCAAAACTATCAAAGAGACAAAGGAACTTCTGGCTGGGTAAGCCATTCAAATAGCAGCAAGGTGTTCTGCTCTCTTAATTTGAATAAAGTTTTATTTTTCTTAGCTAGAAACTTCAAGTTTCCACAAATGGCATTAAAACTTTCATTCTCCTACCTAAAAGGAAGCTTGCCTACCACACAAATTTTACTGTTATCTGGCTTTTATTTCAGAGGATTAAAAAGCAACGCAGAAGATCAGCAACGATAGCCTTGTTCTCTTCAACCTTAGTGAATCAAGTTCACTGGAGGTGAAGCAGTGGAATTATCAGTACAAGTGGCTGTGTCATCAAAGCTTTCTGAGAGGTAGTGTATGGAAATGCCTAAACAAACAGAACCATAAAAGCTGTCTGTATGTGAAAGGGCTCTCCCAAGACTTTTCATTAAAACAATTCCAATTGCAGTTTCACAATGCAGCATTATATTATGTGAGAAATATAAAATCTTGACATTTTTCTAAATGTGAATGGGTTAAAGAACCTCTCCACGCTACAGTGAGCCTGAGAATTCCCAGCAGTTGATGAAGACCAGTTGACCACCTGATACTTTTTCAGCAGGGTGATAAAATTAAAGGATTGCTTTGATTTGCTTGAAGGATTACTTTCTATAGTTAATTGTTTAAAGTGCACAGTCTTACGAAAGGGAAAAATATCAAAAAGGTTAATGTAGAGTGAGCTAATTGCAAGCTGATTACATTGCGCAAAGCAAGAGATATTACCTGTGTTACATACCATCACAAGGACTAGCCTATTCTACCCTGCTGCTGCAGCAAACAAGCTGATTTGCTAACAAAGTGGTCAGCTCGGGCACTTGCACAGCATCTCGGTAGGTCCACAGGCGACTGCTTCACATGCAGAGAATCTCAAGCTCCATTTTCCAATCTGATTACACGGCTCCTTATTCCAGCAGCCTTAAACCTTCATGGCAGTTTACCAACATTTTCATCACTTTTTCTTTTACAAATCAAAAGAACTGATAAGCTCTCAGGTACCCGGGATTTCATAGTCGATGGCTGGCAGGCAGCCAGCTTCCCTCACAGCACAACTGTTCCGTGCCACAATGCAAAAAGCATGCTGAATTTAACAGATAGCACAAAACTATTAGAATTTTGCAGTACGTACAAGCAGGCAGCATGTTTCTGTCTCTGCAGATGTTAACAGTTCTGTTCAGTCACATTTATAACACGCCTAGACCCAAAGAGATGTCTTTAAAAAGAAAAAAAAAGAAGAGAAAAACCAGAACAAATGAAGACATAGCACTGTCACTAAGTCAGTCGCACTACAAAGTGTGCACCCAAGTTACTTCATTGGAGTGCTTCTGAATCACCAGGAATTAGAGACAATGTTAAAAACATTTGATAAAAAAATTAAGAAAAAGGAAAACAAATCTTCACATCGTATGAAACTGTTTGACATAAACTGAAATATTATTTTACAGTAAAACAAATGCAAAAAAAGAGACACTATTGTGTATTGTTGGCATGTGAAATGCTTACATAAAGCATTAAAATAGCCACAAGGCATACCTGGGTTTACTTATTCTTTGGCTCAAAAACACCACTTGAACAATGAAAGAACAAAAACGCGATTCATATTTGTAAATGCGAAACATCTTTATAAAATGCTTATTCTGAGGTATATCATGTAATGTCTAAAAATCTGAGGTACGAAGGAAGAATTATAAACATATACATGTAAATTTACATATATATAAAAGAAAATAACGGAATGCAGAGTGACAATTGAGGAAAAGATTATCTTACAAATCCTAAGGATTCCAACGAAAAGAAATCCAATAAAAAAGCAACGGAGAAGGAAACTTTCTTATTTTTGGCTTAAAAAAAAAAAAAAACATTAATATTAAACCACCACGTTTTCACTTATTGCTACCGAGGCTTGCTCTCCCATTCAAAAAAATTGACTATCCATGTATTATTTGCATAATGTCCAAAACAGCCTATACGCAACTAACGTAATACAAAGTTAATAGCATAGAAAACAATTCTCCCATGTCCCCCCAAGCAAAACCTTTTTTTTTTAAATCGAGTGGATCAAACTGAAATCTGACGAAATACGATCCATTAAGTATTCTTCAAAGAAGAAATGCAATCTTGCGTATCATCACTTTTATCATAAAGGAATAGGGATGGAAATATGGAGGGTAAGACAGTAAGTTATGGAAGAAGGGGAAAAAAAAAAAAAAAGTACAACTAAGCTGGTGCAATGGCTCAGTACTCCAGATCACCAGTGCATTGACCCTCTGTATCTCTGAGTCATTAGCTGGAATCCCAGCTCTGCCTTCAGGAGTAGGGATTTGAACTCGCACACCGATGCGGTGCGATTCGGGATCTTGAGCGTGCCAGACAGAGGGGTCATTCTCCTTGGTGCGGAGGAGGCCGGCGGCCCCCGGGGAGGGCAAGGCTGGATGAGTGACTGTCGCCCGGCACAGGCAGTGGACATGCTGCTGACTCAGGCAGGGACACTGACAGGCACCGCTGCTTCTCCCCATCACTCCTGGGCGGAATGGTTTTAGGCCACTGGTGCTGACAGGTACATGCAAAATTCAGAGGGAAATTATCCACATCTCCTTACTCGCCTCTGTGCACGCACACATGTGTTCTTGTATATATGCATCTTTGTGTGCAGCTATACTAATATTTACATGTATTTATAGAGACACACTGAAACAGGCTAAACTGGCTGCTCTGCAGTCATACGTAGTGCTCAGCACTGCCAAAATATTCCTACACCAATTCTTCTCCTTAATATAGCTACAACGTACGTATTTATGTACACACAGAAGCTACACATGTGTATCCTACACACACTCCAATCATATACATGTGACACTGACTGCAATTAGTGTTACCTTTAAAATAACAATCTCTAATTCACATAGAAATTTCCTCTCTGATAAAACACAAACCACATTCTAACCAGCTTCTAATACCAACACATTATTCCCATGAATGATTCCTAGTAAACTGTTTATTACAACTGTAAGGTTTGAGAGGGTTTGCTGCTTGCAGATGCAGGTTGTGGGGTTGCCTTTTTTCCCTCCCACCCCCCTCCTTTTTTTCCCCTCTGATTTATTGGAGGGTGAGCAAACCCACTTAAACTATAGTTGTCCATATGAATCACTAATTTTCATGTTTCTAATTAAAATGTAAACAGTGTAATGAAGACATCAAGTTTTTAGGCAAATGTCTCTTCCAGTGCCACTTGGGGTATGGTAATTACTGAAGCAGATCTATGGATGCTCCCGAATCCTCTACAAGTCCAGATTAAAAGCATTACTGCTAAACCTTGCTTTTTACACCAGGGAATTGTGTTCTCTAACCTATTCCCAGTTTGCTTACAGATGCATATCTGTACAAGCCTTTATAACTAGTCATTAAAAAAATAAATAAAAATAGTAGTTTATCACATAAATGGAACAGTTTGTGGGGGAAAAACTGATTTCATTTAAAATAAAATTTGATTTCATTTCTATGATTACATGTAACTAGCATAGTAAAAGCTGTGCTGAAAACTTATCATCTTAGTGCTTCTTTCAGAAAAATAGATTAGGCATTACTAAAAGAATTTTTAAAAAAGCAAAATGATATTTCAAGCTCATATTAAAATTCCTGTTGTCCCAAAATGCTTGTTTCACAGTCAATTAATTTAAGAACATATTATTCAGGAAAACATTA
Organism: Rhagologus leucostigma; assembly: GCA_013397725.1. Lineage (NCBI taxonomy): Eukaryota > Metazoa > Chordata > Aves > Passeriformes > Rhagologus > Rhagologus leucostigma. Next base: position 5,504,224 of record VZTD01002597.1, read on the forward strand.
ATAAAAAAGAAATCTATTCACTGAGAAAAAATGTAAATGGCCATTGCAAATAGAAAATGCTTGATGTGCAACTGAAAATCTTTTGTCATATTTATTCCAGCCTTTATGTCTGTATCTGAAATTTGTCAGATTTTATCCTAAAGCAAATGACCTCTCCTACATTTACCGAAGGAATACAAGTCTTCTCCTGCTTACAACTGTTAATTGAGCCTGTCTGCTACAGCTTCTCTTTCCTTTCCAAATAAGCCAGGATACTTGTTTTACATATTTACTGCCAAGCACTTGAACAGTCCTCTATTTTATTATAATACTGGTGTTCCCCCCCCCCATCCCCACAACTCCTTCTGGAAGATTTTTTTTTTTAACATACAGTGAATAGTTAAAGCTGCAATCCAATAAAGCATCTAAAATGCTTAGTACAAGAAGAGGTTTTCCCCCCCCCCTTCAAGGACTCAAGTCCATATTCTGAGTGGTATAGCCAATTTTCATATTATTTTTACATAAATGCTAGACAAGCATGTCTGCATTGCTAACCTGGATCATGAAGATGAGAGTGCACAGAATGTACGTGTGCATACGTGCATGTGCACGTGCATAAACATTTTAGTGGATGGTCCACCATTTCAATTCTATTTTACTAGTAAAGTACTGTATACAAATATGTGAGTACTTCCCAGAAGAAAAAAATATATATACTATTTCAGATTACAGCAAATCATAAAGCATCTTGTCTCTCAAATCATAAATGCCTTAGCAGAATAAAACAAAACAAAGCTCTATTTAGGCATTTCCATTAAATGTATTGTTCCAGCAAAATCAGATTTAATTAGACAAATAGCATTTTAAAGGCTACTGCTTTATAACATGGTATCTTGAAAATGATGGGGGGTTGCAAGTGAAAACACTAGTCTCATTTAGCTCTGTGGTTAAAAAAAAAAAAAGGCAAAGATTACACCTATACATGCTACACATTTTTTTCTTTTTTTTTATTATGGATTGAGACAATGGGGAAATCTTATGTCTTCACAACAGTTCCAAGGCCATACTAATCAGGCGTAATTTTTAATAAACACTGACTGTTTGGTGCTCATTCGAGATATTTCATTAGGAGGTTATTCATTTAAAATAAATGTTTCAACCACATCAAGCTGTAGCCTTTCTTGAAATGTAAATGAATGGTTTAAATGAGAAGATTAATAAAGAAGGGATGTTCCAATTCCAAGCATGGCATGCTATGTATTTTTAAATTTGTCTATGCCAGATGCTGTCAGTCAGAACAAAAAACTGTCCAAGCAGACAATCTGTGCGTCTGAATGTTGATCATGTTGGAAAGTAAAGGGGGAGGGGGGAGAGAGTGTGTCAAGGATTCATGGTCCTTCATCTTTGCAGTAGAGCAAACACGTCTCTCAGTATAACGACAGACAGCTGCTTCCACTTTCTAATGTGCCCTAACTTAGATCACTGAAAGAATTGTCAGCACTCAGAGAAACACACAAAGATAACACAGCCAGCTGCCATGAAGGGGGAAACAGCACAGCTCAGAAGAAATGGGATTTGTTCCATTTGCATGATGCTGGCTCCCTTGGGCCCCTTTCTTTCAAATCCAAAGCACAAAAGACAACACTTAACATATTTGCTTAAAGATGACAACCTCATGTTGATTTCATTTGGATGTAACAGTGTCAGGATTACAGATATAAGAATATATTATATCTGTAACGGAGACTGACAAATGTATCCATCAGTGAAACTGTCTGATTCATCTGCTTATACAGCCATTTTACCATCCCAAGGGTGCCATCTAAGTAGTAACTTTAGAAGACTGAAGGTCTAATTTTATTACACCACATTTCAACCTACTAAACAATATTATTTCTAAAATAGATCATTTTTATTGGAAGTCTCCCTGATGAAAAATCCAGTAGACACCAGAGAATTTATGAACTGTATGGGTCCTTTGAACTCAATATACTGCTCATTTTAAGCAACTTTCTTTACACACAATCAAAATCTAAACTCAAATAATTGAAATTGAGTTAAAAACATAGATAATAATGGTGCCTATTTTAATATTACATCACAGTCTGTCATTATTTGAATGCCTGCTGATTGACAGTTCTTCGCTTTTTAGAGTGCTTCTTGTTACAATTCTGTACCAATAAAATGACACAATAGAAAATTAGAAATAGAAAATTTCTCCAATAGAAAACCTATGATTAATTATTTTTCTTCAATATCCTTTGACCAGCTACACAACCTAATCTTTGTTTGAGGTTTTCATTGGGCACTCCAAAAGTCACGTGGAAATGACTGAAAGCCAAACACGTTCCTCATGCATTGTGTTCAGCTGCAGAAACAGAAAACCAAACTAAAGGGTACAAATTTTCAAGATCGCCTGTCAGCACAGTTTTATGGACCAGCCTCTTTTTTAACCAGATGAAACAATTAGGTTGTGGTCAGACTCTCTCTAGTTTCAAATGCATTACACTGAACTGTCTGATGGCACAAGTATCCCCCCACCACCCCAACACCACCAAATGACTCTGCGTAATGCTCCCTATGTTAACTGCTTTGTCTAGAGGAACTCGAAACTGCTTGTTGCTATCTGCTGCCACCAAGAACTGCACTGTAATTCACTAGATTGAAGTTGTTTTGTAAAATGGAGTTAACTGCTGTACGTGGAATTTCAGCACAGCAGATGGTTACCAATCATTATTTTCAATTTGTTTAGTTTCAAGCAATGGGGCTGTTTGGGAGGAGCAGTAAGGAGGACAGGAACGGAGAGAGCAGCAAGGTTAGATACACCGGCTTGCAATGCAAGGAGTGCTAGATGGCATAGCATTAAGAGCAGGGAAAAAAGGTCTCAGAACTGCAGCACAGATTAACGAAAAAAAAATTAAAAAGAAAAGGAATGGACAAAACCAGATTTTATATACAACTATGGACAAAAAAACGAAGAACACAACATTTGAAAGGGGGCCACTCTATCATTCTCTGTTCAAGAGTTACCTCACATTTTAAATATTGGAAATGGACTTGAAAGTTTTCAAAGGTAAATTGTCTCTATTCACATTTTGCCATGATTCAAATCTGAATCATGTTCTACTATAAATGGTTCAGTTGTTGAACTGGAAATGGAAAAGGAACCATTTATGGACAAGTGCACGTGACCAGAAATTAAGCTGTAAATATCTGGGCTGGGCCATTATTGTAGTCAAGAAACATCTGGGGCTGAAGCCGAGGCTAGGCCCCACTCCTTCTGTGTTCATGTAATTGCCTGGATGATTTACAACTTTGTGTCTATTAAAAATGATTTAAAGAGAGATTTGGAGCCTGAATTTTAAAATCAAGATGGCTTTGCTCATGCTTTCATTTGTTCAGCAGCAAAAAAAAAAAGCTTTGCTGTTCTTCTCCCCTGTCCTATGTTTAAGGGGTACAACGCTCCACCACAAAGACAAAATTCACATTTTTCCAAGTTCAGACCAAAAACACTTCTAGCAACCAAAGTCAGTGACCTGTCATTCAGCTTACATCAGAGTTGCTTGGTGCTTTAATATTCCCCATGAAAACTGACTTTCCCAGCATAACTTTCTCTTTTCTTTTTAAATCCTATGAACTGTATCAATACATTCACAGCATATTCATTTGTTCCTGCTATTTTGAACCATCCAAGAGTTGGCTAGCTCTGCCTGCCACCATGATGCCACAGGTGATGTGGGCAGAGGCTCTCCAGCAGGCATCCCACCGGCACCCAGAAGGGACTACAGGCACTGCGTCCCTTCTGGGGACATTTCTGGCTCCAGGACTTGCTTGCTTCCCCCTGCTAACTTCGACACAGCCTGATTTTGTTTTGGCTTCTAGAACAAGCTGTAAAAGCCACAAATTTGACAGCATGTAAGAGAAAGGCCCAGGAAATTTGGGTTGGGAGGACAACAGTAAGGGATATACTTGGATGATACCAATCCTCTACCAGCAGTTACCGAAAAAAGAGTGCTCCCTACTAGGCAGAACAGCAGGGCCAGTGTCTGACTGTAAACAACTCTGTCATCAAAAATCTTGGTTATTTAAGACCAAACAGATACCCTAACCATATTTCCAACCTATTTCCATGACAGCTGAAGCTTACTCTAAGAGTACACCCAACCTTGCAGAGATTAGGTTTGTAAAGGAGTTGACCGTGACACCCTTCAGGTGTTACGCCTCCTTTTTTAATGGAGGTTTCAGTATGTTCGGCAGTTTTACTGCAGAGCTGCACCCCACAACACTAAATGAAGAACCGAGTTTGCAAACCTGGGTGTGTGCCAAGGTTGAAGTGACACACTAGTGACTGTCTCAGCCCCCTGGGAAAAAATGAATTAGATGAACCACAAAACAATGTCACAGTTATTTCTCCAGTAAGTTAACTATCTGTTGGTCACAGGTGATGAAGACATAAAAGTTTGACCTAGCACTTCCACAGATTGTACTCTGTCTTAGAAATTTTTCCCCTGCATCTCCATAAACTGTCATTATTCTTAGACTCACAAAAACTCTGACATTTTGAAGCAATGAAAAACTTTGGAAACGGGATTGCTTCAATATGGGAAAATACTAGCTAAATATTCCAAACTGCTCACAGGTTGTTCTCAAACTTCCCCAACAAAATTTGGTCTAGTACCACCCACAGAGCAGATACCATACACTTCATATACCAAACAACTTTTATTTTAATTATTTTTGAAGAAAAGGTTAGGAAAAATGGGAACTGAGCATAGCAAGGTGACCTACAAAATAAACACAACCAAAACCTTCCTCCATTTTTATGTTGCACAGAAATGTAGAAACCCAACAATGAAGTAAAGCTTTACTGTTCATCATTAAAATTGTAGCTAAAATGCTGTATTCATGCAATTTCTCAAGCAGAAATTGCCCATCTTATACCACTACACTTCTAAGAAAAGTTGTCTATGTGGTTAATGACACTCTGTGCAATGAATTTTTCTTAAATATGCATTTGTCCCTAAGCGCAACCTCTTAGAACAAAATTGAACTACGGATTGCGGGATGTCTTTATTTGGTGTCAAATCCAGGAATACTTGCTTTTTTTGTTCTACATCAGTAGATCTAAGGAAAATTTGAAGCAGATTATCAGATTAAGTTGAATTATTGAAAACCTGATTGCTAATAGTGATTATACTAAAGCAGAGAATCACAGTGAACTGGAGAAAAAGTATGACTTCACAAAAATATCAATGTTAGTAACATTAATCTGTAAGAGAATAAAAAACTGTAATATGGCATCTCACAAAAGAAAAGGGTTGAGCAATTGAACCTAGGCGAATGGAGCAGCGGTAACTGGGTTTAATCCCACCTGGATTATTTATTAACCAGATTTTAGTACATAATAAATTTTAGTACCTAATTGTGGAAGTCTCAAATACTCTGCACTGGTTCCTGTAGTCTCTACTACAGCAAAGAGGAGTGGATACCTGAAGAAATGTTTCTACCAGGTGAAGAAATATCTGCAAGTGTAGCAATATAGTGAATTTGAGTCTACTTTCATAAAGATCACCACTAGGAAAAAAAAAAAGCAAATGCAGAAATATTCCCCAGATTAAAGAAGGAAAAAGAAAATAAAAGGAAATCACTTACTGTAGCAAAACTCCAGGAATATGAGGAATACAGAGATTTTTTTAATACAACACAAATGGAATTCTCTTTTTAGGTGCCAGCATCAAAACTTTGTGCAGATGATTGTGCAGGTGAGGAGATTGCTGCTGTGCCCCCTAGAGGCTGGATGTCTGGCCAGGGAACAGTTCAGCGGCTACAAAATACAGAGGAAGCTACCAGCACTAGTACTTACTCTTTTTCTTTTAAGCGTATTTTATGTACTCTAATACACTGTAAGCATTAATACAGCAAACCAAACCTCTAAAGGATTTCTGTCAAGTATAAATACATGCATAAAGACAAGATATAACTGAAAAAGTCTTTGTTTAATGAGCTCATGGGTGCTTTGGCACAGTGCATGAAATGTACATTTGAAATTTTAAGATGACACATCAATTCTCATTGTTGAACTTTGGAATCAACATAAGAAAATAAAATCTATTCAACATCAGTTCAGTAAGTTACTCTTACTCTAACATGGAGACACACCCTACAAATAAAAACAATGAACTTTTTTATCACCNGTGGCTATTTCTAAAGGCAAAAACATCTCAGGGCAAAACCAGGGTCAAATTTTGCATTGGCAGTAAGTAAAAAGCTCTCATATACCTAGTCAATCAAACTAGTTGAAGCACAGTCCACAGAGCACTTAACAGACTTAACAGCTCAGCCTAACAAACATAGCACCAAGTGGAATTTGGTGCACAAATGCAAATGAATAGATTTTTTTTCCTTAAATCATACATGATTTTTATCCTTATTATCTTACTACCAACAGCAAGTAAGTCTTATTACAGCTAACTAGGAAACTTTCTTACCTGAAATCCAGAACTGAACTACTCATACCACTTCAGAAACCATATACTAGTAAATTATATTACAACATAACAGAAATCCCTCCTGAAAATAGTTATCCTATAAGAAACATGCATATACAAGGTTTCACTTCCTTCAGTGCCTTCTTACCACACAATGAAGATATTAATAGCTATCCAGTTTTTTGCTTACAAAATTTAGAAAATATCCCAATTTGATACCAGGTTTTTTTCTGTTTGATATAGTAAAAAGAAACACCAGAAGAAAAATAGTTATTTTCTCCTCTAAAAGCACAGTTAAATGATGTTAGTATCTTTCATGAAAACTTCATTATTGCAACTACACAATACTACCGTGCCTATTCATACTTAATTTTCTTACAGAAATTACATTATACAGCGTGGCATATAATCAGTTCTGAGCGGGGGTCGGAGAGAACCAGTCGTTAACTACGACTAAAATGACCAGTTTTCCAGTGCAGTTGTCTTCTAATTAAATTAAGTATGGGGCACGGTCATTGAGATGTGCTATAATGATTTGCTTGGAAGTATTTTTCCGTTTTGCTTATCAAAATACCTTACACCTTTCAAAACTAGAACAGCATAGTGGGGGGGGGGCGGGGGGGAGAGAAGTGCTTTTGGCAGATGCCATGCCAAGGCATGTATTACTCACCATCCTTCCACCCACAGTCAGGAATGCAGCTCATCTATTTCTTAGCTCTTTCCACTAACTCAAATGCTCAGTAAGACACCTCAGTTGCTGTTTCAAAAAGACAAGCTTCTTAATGACAAAGTAGGCTGCCATTTTATTAGCAGCAAAATAAATACAGCTGTAGTGCTCAACGCTGAATCAAGCTACAGTGATTCCTGTATTTACTCTCAGCTGTTAGGGATTACACCCAAACCCAGTTCTGTTCCAGAACAGCTTCCAGCTGAGCATCTGACAATGCCAGTACTGTACCCAGGAGCCGAGATCCAGAAAGCCTGGCACCCCAGGAGCATATTAAGTGGACACAAGTTTCTCCTCACTTTACGGTTAGTATTTTCTATAAGATCTGACTTAGAGAAGAAATAACTTATTATATCAGGGGCTCTTATCTTTAAAATAAATGACTGCAGGTCACCTGGTAGAGGACGCAACAGATACTAAAGTGATTATAGCCTTGATCTTAGTCAGAAGATAGAATTACATATGTGTTGGCAGAGATGTCATAAAACCATACAGAATGGCAGTTTTCCGTGTTTTAGAAGCTCACTATTTTTCTGTTTACTACATTTCAAACACAAAAGAGTTTCACAGTGGCAGGGTAAGACCAAGAAGCTGGGAATGGGAAGGGGGGGTTGGGCTGGGGGATGCGGGTAGGCAGAGAGAAGAGGGCATGGAATGGCTTTGAAAAGCCAGGAAGGAGAGATTCTGTTTCTCTGCAATGGGTTTGTATCAGCCAGGCTTAAATAATGGTATTGCAAATTAAGGCCCAGGGGAATTTGGAGCATACAAGTAAGCTTTTGTTCTCCAAACCCCAAAAGGTATGTGGGAGATTTGGGGGTTTGTTTCCATTTAAATGGCATATGTATTTCTAAACAATAAGTTAAACTATTTTGCTCTTTTTATTGTACAGCCTTGCTGATTCAGTACCTGTTAGGAAAGATAGTATTCCCAACCAATACAGCAACAACTCTTTAAAGTAACAACTATCTGTTACTGTACTTATCACCTTCATTTACTTGCCTTCAGAACTTCTGAACAAGGAAGAAAGCAACAAATCTAATGTAATAAACCTCACAGGGAGTGGGGGAGGAGGATGGGAGCTGGGGGAAGCAACAGATCGAAAGAAGAGTGAGGGTAGAAGTCATTTGAAGGGATGCAAGCTTCCCAGTGTAAACACAGAAGCTAATTAGTATGTTGTGATTTTAAAACATATTCTGTTATCTGAAAACAAAATAGAAATCTGTACTAAAAAAAAAAAACCAACCTCATGAAGTCTTTAAAGCAGGTGGACAAAACCGTAGGCACACACAGACCATACACCTCTACGGCCCCCGCCCCACACACATGTACAGATACAAAATTGGGTTCGTTTTCTGTAAATAGGCTTAGCTCCTGTAAATATATCCCAGGATTTTAGATGTACTTTTTCACACTGTAAGGTTTCTATACAAAACCAGTTTAATCTAAGTCTCTCTGATTATTATTAGAAACTCATTATTTGAGGACATCTATCTTTACAGTAACTATGCACCATTAAGGAGCACAATGCCCATAATTGTTTAAAAAATCCATGAGGGGGAGGGGGAAGGGAGAAGGATCAGGAGGAGGGAAAAGATAACTAAGGGAGATTTTGCAATTAGAACAGCATCATCTACTCTGCATTTTGCTCCTTGGAACATTACACAGTAACAAACAGTTTAAAGTTTCCTCTGCACAAAATGGCAAATGAATCATTCCTTATACCATTATTAATGCAAGTATTTTTGTCCTGATGAATTTAAAATGTGTTTTTACAACCACCAGGAAGAATCAAAAGCTCTGTTTCTCCTATCATACAGCATTAATACCTCAAGAGGGAGATTGAAGCATTTAAGAAGTACAAATAAAGCTAACGCCTACCATTTTCTGGGGAAATTCCTTAGAACCCCTAGCTTCTAAGATTTGTTGCACACCTGCATATCCAAAGTCAATAGATATTGCAGGGACTCAGTGCCTCTGATAACTGAGCACCCAAAAGTGGAAAGCTGAATTGCACTTGCTGAGATAACATCACGAATAGTATTGCATCTCAGCCACTCAGACCCTTCAAGCTCAAAGTGCAGCTGTTGTAATGCTCTGAAACAGAGAGGAACAGTAACTTTAGCCAAAAAGGACTTGACTGTCATGAATGAAAGTAGTGAATTCTACAATCTCTAAGCAGATGACGTCTTGGGGAAGTGGGGGTGGAGTGGTGTTTGCTAATTACTCAATAAAAAACCATATTTCCTTAATTAGTGGTGAAAATTATTACTCCAAATAAATACTAGTGTCAATTTGTTATTCTGCACCGTATGGATAACGTATCACATCATAACTGAATATTTCTAACTAGTGAAAACTTTTGAAATGTCATTCATTAAGGCACTGTTTATTCACAGTCTCTATAAGCACATGATGAGACATATTCTACCAACAGGTCATAGTGAGATACATTTTACCAGTATCTAACTTTAAAAAACAAAGGCTCTTGATATTTACTGAACCATGTGTTTCAACAAATATGTTCTCTGCATTAAGGTGTGCCTTTGATATGACTGCCACACTGAAAAAATGCTAAGGGCCAAATAATGGCAAGTGCCTCATACTCGTCATTACATAGGATTTACCGACATTAATCTGAGTAACACTGCTTGATGGGATGACCATGGTATCAGCAAAATTCATGTTACCACTAAAGTTTTTAAACTGAAAGTGGAAAAATGAATCAGTGTTGTGGCATAAGGAATGCCTAGACAGGACAGGAGTATGAAATACAATGAATGAAAGTCAAAGAACAAAATGAAAATCAATGATTAAAAAAGGTTAATTGCTGCATGAACAGTTTCCAAAATATACTTATTACAGCTTTTATTGAAGGCAAAGAGCAAGAAATAAAAAATTATCAGAAATTCTATGAACACATGAAAAATTATTATCTTTAAAATGGAATATCTGCTTATTTATAGTATGCTCAATACAGTATCACTATAGTTATGAAGTTAGTATAAAGCCTTATAATATAAAGATCTAACATTAGTAAACACAAAACCACTTAATTTTGTAAATCAAGTGTTCATTTAGCTGAAGAGCTATATAGTCTCCTTCCATGATAAAAATAACTGCATGCTGGTTTAAATTTGATGAAGTTTAAATCCAGCAATTTTCTGACTGAATGGAGATATCCAGTTCACAAATTTTCACAGGTAACTTTAAGCCTATATTTTTATAAAAAACAATACAGACTATTTTAATTTTAATATCTCTACTTTAATAATGCAGATGACCTATTGATTAAGCTTAAAGATCTTCAGCAAACTCCATATGTATATTAAATAAAACAATTTCATAGAGTGCAAAACAAATTAATAAAAACATTGTCCAAAGTGAGTTTTCATACAGCCACATTGCACTGTTATTTTAGAGCTGCAAGGGAAAACAGAATTGTATCCACACTAAGAGTATATTTCTACAGTATTGTATGTAGTCATGTGGTCCACAAATGCCAACAACAAGGGGCTGAAAATAGGATCAATTCTATTCTTTCTCAGAAACAATCTTGTAAGCATCTGAGTTCCCAAAGACATAAAAGAATAGTTACTTTTCTGGGATCTTTTGATATTGCTCTTCATGGTGGAGCTACCCACAAGTGATGGGAAAGATCTCTTTTGAAAGTAAATGGTGCTCCTTCAAATGTGTTCAGAAACATCTTTGCTGTTCCTTTCTCTGTTTCTCAAGTCTAACTTGAAAAGGATGCTTCATTTTTTAAAATTTGGTTTAGGTATCACAATGGGATACCTAATATCAGTCAGTGCTTGCAAACCTTATTCTTCCAGCATAGAATCTAGCTGTTTCTTTCTCTGTGTCAACACAGGAGGCTGAAGTAATCAGACAGGTCTAAAGAAGACAGAAGATGTTAACCTGCACTTTCTCAGAATCTGTGATGAGTAGGTTCCTACTTTCAACATGACCACACTGAGCCATAAGGCATACAAATAGCTACTTTCACCTAAAAGCACAGCTATCAGAGCAGTTTGTGCAGCAGGGCTATCAGTTCATAATATTTTTAATGTCAATATTGATACTACTGTCATGGATTAATAATTTCTGCATATAATTTTATCATTCCCATCCACTCTCTGCTGTTGCTCAGTAATATAAAGTAATTGTTGGCTCTTCCCCTCACTATGTCTCCAGAAGATAAGCACACAAGATCGGTTGTACTGTCTAGGAATATCTTTGAAGCACTACAGTTTTCAGTTTTATTAAGTGATAATTCAAGCTCACTGTATAAATGCTTTTTTATTAATGACTTGCTTGTATGCTAGAATGGAGGATACAGAAAGAAAAAAAAGGTCTCAGATGAAAAGAGGGATGTTATTTCCAACATATTAAAAGGCAAACAGCAGTTGTTCTAAACCAGGCAAAAAAACCCAAAACAACTTGAATGAAAACATGAAGATACATTCCTGCCACAAACCCCCGTGACCCACCAGGTTCAGCCCTTTCTTCCATCTCCTCTCAATATTCATTTTCGAATTCCCTTCAGATTAGCAGCAGTTACGCAAACATGCATTAATATGTCCCTTAAGCATTTTATCACACTGAAGAAGAGAAGCAAAAAGTTCAATTGTGACCTGTACCAGGAAATCATTCATTCAGATCCTGCTTAATTAGCTGTGAGACCACTATCTTAGTTCATGAAGTTTGACCACAGTATGCTCTTACTGCTAAAGTATTAATGCAAGTAAGATACATATTACTCATCACCAATTTATCAATTTATCATCACCAATCTATAACCAGCTTGACACATGCACACATTCTAAAATATCACATGAAATAAACTGTGGCATACATCTTCATATATTGAGCAATTCACCTACAGAAAGTGAGCCATATGCTTTAACAAAGAGTACATGACATATTAAAAGTAGAATACAAAAGGGTTAAAAACAGATAACAAAAAGTCCAAGCAATACATGATTTCAAGGAATCTGGAACAAAAACGTACTTGCATACTGAAGTTTGTTATCATATCAAAATAATCTCAGCATTTTTGTCCACATACCTTTCAGGGTATCTGAAATTTAACTAACAACATGCTAGCAGTAGCTACACTATAAAAGAACTGAGAAAAGATTTTCTCAGTCACAGTTAAATAATATGACTGGTAATTGCTATTTCAGTATTTCATGGCATCTCAGACTACACACTTAATAGACTATTATAGAAACAAAAAATTTTAAAAATCAGCCAGTGGCATGACAGTCATCTGTACTTGCAATATTTTTAATTATAGCCAAGACACATGAAACTTTTTCCCCTCTGCAGAAAAATGGTTTAAAGAACAAAGTTTTAGTCCATTATTCAAATAATGTATGGTTGTTCTTTCTATTGTACAAATACAATAGCTTTCGTAGTAAGGAGTGTTGCTTATATGATTAAAGAGATAGTTGAGTGCTATGATACGTTTGACAGGTACCGTTCCAAGCACTATCGGAACAGACACACAATACTGTTATTACCATTCCGTGTGTGCCGATACCTCATAGCAACAGAGCTCGGCAAAATGAAAGCAGAGACTTCACATTTTCATTGCTGCAGACATCTCCGTATGCCCTTCATCAGTGGTGCTTTCTGCAAATTACACTTTTTCGTATCCTTCCCATTTTCAAACTGACCTGTCAAAGCCCGATCTCCCCCAGTTTCTCAAGATTTTGGTAACCACGATTGACCAACTATTTCTCTTTCCATTCTCCCTCACTTGTCACATAGCGGGGCCAACCCCAAGTATTTAGAAGCAATAATAGCGAAGTCCACTTCTGCTTAGTAGATTGCAGCAAATACAAATTATCTTCTAAGAAACATAATATATATATGTATTCTCTTTAACATGCCAATCAGGGGGGGTGGCATGTACAATTATTAAAGGACTGAAAGACTTAGGTTTCCTTTGACCTCCATTACACCTCCAGTGTAGGATCCTCTGCTCCTTGAAGGCTAAGATTGTATTTGCCGAACCTACGGTAACATCTGGCAAGTGGTTTTCTCCATTTTTCTCCACTAGCTACCATCCTTTAAAGGAATACAGTTTCATCAGTTTCATTAAGGTTGATGTAAATATTGTTTTGATTGAGAGATTTCTTTTTTCCTTCTTTTTTATTTTAAGAAAAAAAAAATTGAATGATCTTAAGGAATTTTCTTTATACTCACATTTCTCACACACTCTATAAAAATATCATTGACATAGGGTGAAAAGGTCGCATACCTCACCGAAATGGAGCCAAGTACTCCCGTAAGGTTTTTCACCTGGAAAATATCCCTGTAACTAATTCTATGTATTGGATTTTTTTAATTATTATTTTAGCAACAACAACAACAACAACAAAAAAAACCTCTGGGCCTTTTCCCAGCTGAGAGTTCCCTGAAGTCATCTTTCCCATAAGGAAGATAAGTTTTCACTTAGAGGATAGCATCTCTAGCAGCAAGATTTTAATACTCTGCAACAATATCAGGGATACGCAACCCTGAATTTACGGCTCTTCAAATTGCTTTTATAGCTATACTATTCATTTTGGATCAGATGCTTATCTAAAATTCCATACATCCATAATATCTAATTTAAAACAGCTTCCAATGAGTCAAGAACTGTACTGAGGAAAAAAAAAAAAAAAGACAAGCAACCACAACCAAAACAAACAACAAGCAAACAAACAAACAAGCCACAGTGGTCCAGATTCTGGAAACTATAAATTACTGGATCTTTTTAAAGCTAAATATTTTTTACACCAGCTAAGGATTGGGCCCAATAGGCACAATTCCACTTCAAACTTCATTTTTTTCACCTCCATAGTACTGGTTCTCATCTGCTCTGTTAGTAACACATGAGAATTTCTAATTAGCTTATTCCAAATTCTTTTTACAGTTATTTTTATGTCTTATCAATAACTGAGAAGAAAAAAAAATGCTGGTTTATCAATTAATTAAGCTTTATGGACATACGATATTCCTCAATACTTCAGAAATGTCTGCAGAACAATTTCCTCCAATCATAAGATCAATGAATCAATGTAAAACCCCAGTAATTAAATTTATCAACTCGGTTGATAAATCAACTCGGATTAAATTTATCAACACATCCAGCACTTTATGAAAGTATTGTGTAAAGTTTTTTCTGTTAACAGATATATTGATTGAGGGCAAAGAGCCAAATATTTCTATTATTAGATCTGGGGATGCAAGATCAAAACTCAGTCTGTTATAAACAACATACAAATGTTTCATATAGACAGATCTCATGCTGATTCTGTACCATTAAACTGACCCCTAACAAGCAGATAAGCCTATTAATTGATGATTAAGACTACAGAAAGACCAGGCATTATATTCAATGCTTCTTATATACATCCGTTGAATAAACTTATTGACAGGAATAATTTTCCCCTAGGAATTATATTTTTAAAAAGAAACAGAGTATCTAAACAACAGCAGATTTCAAACCTTGTTCATGCAGCACAAAATAACCTTACTAAATTTTGAAATTAAAGTTTTGTAGTTTGAAAGAGATTCTTTCTCCATCGTATATAGCAGTTATTAATAAAGAGGTGAAAAATAAAGCCTAAAGATGACACATCTAATAAGAGCCATCATAAAAACAAAACCAAGAAAACAAAAACACCCTCCAAGTGTTTTACAGATCAATTTTTAAACGGCTAGTACACAAACTATTCTGGAGTATATTTTTAGTTGCTATCCCTTACTACCCACGCATAAGCAAGTAGGGCACAAAAGTTCATCAAGTGCCATTTTTCAATTATAATAAAAAAAAGTAGTAGGGCTTTTTATATAAAGAACATAAAACACAAAAAATGTTTGTTTCTGCTTAACTACAAAAAAGCTTCAAGAACAGCTAATGACATAAGACTCATAATTTTCTCCCATGAACTGTACGATGAAAATATCAATGACAATACAATCTTAGTATTTCTAAAATGCTGCTAGAATATGAAAATATCTTTGTACTTTCACAATGTTGCAATAAATAAAAACAATTTGATCTAGTAGTGAAGGTATCTTATTATGACGGGAGGAAATAACAACAAAACCTCCAAACCCCCCAGATTCATGTAGGAGTCACATCCTGTTACAAACATCAAACAACAATGAGCCTTTATTACCATGCTATGATTCCTTCATTTCAAACATGATTAATTAGCAAGTATAACACTCACCAAAACTCCCACCACGCTGCTGTTTTGCTGCCTATTTTCAAATGGGTCTCTATCAAGTATTCATAAGCAGTGTTAGTCTCATTTACGACACTGAAGAAAAGAAGTCAAAGCATCCTGCTTTAAGGAAGATTTCACTCATACCCTAGCCAAAAAGAAAAGCACAGAAAACAAAACCCCAACAACAACCAAACACCAAATCCCTGTTTTTTCCAAAGGGATTCCTTGATAATCTAAACACAAACTTTATGCACAATGAAAAACTTTTTAGTGAAGTTGCTAAACAATTTAGATGGTTGGAAACAGAGAAAGATAAAAGAGCAGTTTTAGACTTTGTTTTGGTCTGGTTTTTTTTACTTGAAGCCTCAACTTTACATTCAATTTGAAATACACTGCTTCTGTTGAGAATGAAAGCATGGTTCATGTGCTAAAAATTGATAGAAAAAGAGAATCAGAAAGGGAAGACACACTTAACAGTACTCTTAACATGTTTTAAGCTGTGCAAACAGATACCTTCAAATGCACCTTACTTGCAATAAACATTACTTTGGCGGTAAAAGAAACTTTGCTTCACAGGCACGAGAGGTAGAAACTGAGATTACAAATAGAAGAAGAAGAAACAAGACTGAGACGAGAGGAAAAAAATTGCCTTCTCAAGCTGAACTCTATAAATACCATCAGAAAGACAACAAAAAAAGGTTCCATTTGGAAGCAACAGATGTATTCCTAAGCAAGAAAATATCCCCGATGAAATAATGCAGAGAGAGATTCATACAGACAAGATCTTTAGAAGCATGAAAAGAAATTGCCTGTGTGGCAAAGCTGAAGTTTCAATTTGAAATTAAAAATTAGGCAGAAGATCTGATACCTCCTTAGTTTACCAGCTCTTATATCAGAGATACTTGATGGTTTTGTCACACCCAGAGCAGAGCAATTTTTAAGTGCAAATCAGTCCTACTCTCTCCAGCTTTCTCAATTTTATAAAATTGGGATCAAAAACATCAAAGCAGCTTCCACTTCGGACCTAACTTTTAGAGGATCAATGTGACAAGTCACTGCTTGATAGATGTTTCTCTTGATAAACGACTTGTTCAAAAGAGACATTGTAGCTTTCATTTCCTGACCACAACACACTTTTAATTTGCAACAGCAGAGCTGCTGGAGTGTGACTAGTTCCCACTTTCCAGTCTTTCAGGACTGTGGCACTGTCAGGCCACATGCACGGGCAAAACAAAAAAAAAAAAAAAACTGAGAAATAGATGAATTTGCAGAAAGAATCTTAGCAAAACTTTTCCTCAAACAGGAACCTGGTTATATTTGATTTCTCCTAACAGTGGGCTCTTAAACCCCCCTCCCAACCACCCCCAATCCCTAACATTTTAGGGAAGGGAGGAAAGAGAGAAGTCATATAGGAAATATATACTGAAGCACCATAGAATATATATAGCTGCCTATAGTATCATGTTTATTATCCATACATATATTACTGCTACTATAATTATTATTATTATCTGGGAATTGCATTTAACAGTCCAAACCGTCCACACCATCCAATTTCAGCTCTCAGCATACTGTCCGATTCCCGATTTAAAATTTATAAATGTAATATCCTCCTCATCACAAGCAGCAGTCCAATCTGCTCTGAATATATATTACAGCTTTAACATCACAGAGGGAAATCTCCCATCTGGCAATCACATTTGCTCCAACAGCTCTAGGAAAAAAAAAAAGAAAGAAAAAAAAATGTTCCGCTCTCGCTTGCTTGCTCTTCTCCTTAAAACATTTCTCAGAGCAAATTATGTGCATCTAAAATAAACAGTTGCCTTATTGATCATTTCAAAGTCAACAAGTTCTAAAGGCAAAATGCAATCAGATCATTCCCATCATATAGCACCTGGGATATGTTTAGCAATACAGTCACCTACAACACCAAAATAGGAGTGTACATTGT
This sequence comes from Rhagologus leucostigma, assembly GCA_013397725.1. NCBI lineage: Eukaryota > Metazoa > Chordata > Aves > Passeriformes > Rhagologus > Rhagologus leucostigma. Next base: position 5,521,594 of record VZTD01002597.1, read on the forward strand.
GCAACTGCTCTCTCAATTTCTTTCTTGCATTCAGATACATTATTACGAGAGATCATCAGCCACACACTCCAGACCTCCCCCTTATCCCAAACACACACACACACATGCACACACTCTCTCTCCTAGGATCTCTCGCCATCCTTATTTGTTACTATCACACACAATTAAAAGTGAACATACCCCCTTTTTGGTTGCTCAAAACAGACTAATAGTCACTTTTGTTGTTACTTCCTTAGCCTTAACTGCATACCTAGAGGTGCATCTACTGCACCATAAGGAGCTCTATTGAAATTCCCCATGCTTCATTTTATCTGACTTTTTTGGAGGAGGGGGCAGCGTGGGGGGCAGGAGAGTGACCGTTAAAATGAAGCCAGTTTCAGCACCTGATTATTTCATTCTGTTAAGCATTGAGAGCAGAGCAGTGTGAACCAGACACTTGTAAACTGAGCATAAAACACTCCTTACTAAATCGTATTAACCATTCGGCCACAACAGTAATTTTGTTTATTTACATGCAAAACATTCTCTCACCCCACATCAGTTAGAATCTCTAGCAGATGATTACGCTGAAAGTAAGAGAGGGAAAAGCAGCTGGAGTTTAAATAAATACTAAAACCATTCTAGTTTACAAAAGGAAAATATGCATTTTAAGCATGTACGTACGAGCACATAGA
>VZTD01002597.1:5524011-5585036 GCA_013397725.1 Rhagologus leucostigma
GGGTCTCGCTGGTCGCCACCGCCTCCCGCCCGAGGAAAATGGCCGGGGTGGAAGTGCCGTCCCGGCCCGAGCGGCGGCGGCGGGGCCGCGCAGCCGTGCCCGGCCGCGCGCTGCTCTCAGGGAGCCCCGGCCGCTGCCCGCCAGAGCCCGGCTGCTAGCAGCCGCGGCGAGGCATTCCCGGTAGCCGGTAATGGCTGAGGAGCCCCGGCAGCCACACCTCCCTCTCCCCGCACTTCCCAACCCGGCTCGGCGGGGGATGGCAGGGAGCCAGCTCAGCTACCCCGGCCCACAGCTGCCGGGGACTCCCCTTGCATCAGAGGGATTCCCCGGGGGGGCTGTTAGATGGGCTTTACAGCCTCTTCATGTTGGCAGGGAAGGCATATCGTGGCAAGGCGGCACAGACCGGGCCCTGCCTCTCGCACACGGGTCTCCCCGGAGCGGCCGACCCCCGTGCGCCGGTGCTACCCGGCACTCTGCTCTCCCCGCTCCATCCCCGCACACGTCTGCGCGCCCGCTTCCCTGTCACCGCAACTGTGGAAGGGGAAGTGAGAGCTTCCCACGAGAGAGATCCACATTCCTGGGCTTGCACTTGGTGGGACTATCAAAGCATTTTTACCTTCTAATGGGGAAGAAGCCACGCTGTCCGGATGCTGTTCTTGGGCTTTGGTTTAGAGTCCTGGAGTGGTTTCACTTCCTCTCTTCCTTGTCTTGCTGTGGAGTTAAGGATGGCTTGGGAGGGTTGTTTGTCCGTCCTGGATATAGAGGAGACTGATTAAATTTTCTTAGTAAAAATGGAAGATGTAGAGGCAGTTAAGGCTCTGGAGGAGGCAGGGGAGACCAGTCCCAGGGGATTAGCATCTGGAGGAGTGGGAATAGGCTCATTTCCCATCTGCTTCTCTTTGCAGTAATATAGTAGGCCTAAATAAAACTCTGAACTAGTTGCCAGCAGAAGCTGCTGTGAGCTGTCAGCCAGTTCCTATCCTACCCGGGTAATGGAGGAAGAAAAGAAAGGACAGGAAGGCCTGTCTGGTTGATGTTGTCCATGAAGTGATGTAGTTAATCCAAAATGATTTTTACCTGCTGGTGAAAATAGGCAACTTTCACATTTTTGGGAGGCCTGGGTGGCAAAGCTGTGCCTAAAGACTGGTAATAAAAGGACAGACCAAAAGGGCTAGACAGACTTCTGCTTATTAAGAATACGGAAGGTGTTCCTGGCTCACTTGGACAGCTGAGGATAATTCTAGCACTGCGACACGAGGAGAGCACTGCTGGTGGAATAACAAAAGTGTCCTGAAACAGGGAGCTGGTTTGGAGCAGATACCACTTTTGCTTCTCAGAATATCCCAGGTAAAACAAAACATACACAGGAAAACACAGTTAAACTGAATTTTGGGATGTAGAGTGCTATTTTTAGAACTTGCAACATAGCTATAGCAACAGAAGTCTATAGAAATAGCTTTAGACAGCTGCCCAGAGCAGCCAGCAGGCGAGACACCCGGCCACAGCACCTGCTGTGGTCCAGCCTGCACCATGCTCTTCTGACACCTTTTCCCTGCCCTCAGCATCGAGTGGCTCTGAGCAACAGGCCCAGAGCCTGGGTCAGCCCGTTGCCTGTGCACACAGCTGCTCATCGTCCCTTCTACAAGAGCTTGTGGGTATTAAGCAGCCGCCTTGGCAAGCAGACAACTGCTCCAAATGCAGGTAACGCGTCAGTAGCCTCTGGTATTCACTAATTTGACCCAACTATACATGTTACATTTAGAAGTCTCTGATGCTGAAATCTGCAACACAGCATATTGCCTCTGCTAGTGTTGCCAGCACCAGGCACTGAAAATAAGTCATCACGATCTCAAGGTCATGAGCTTGGTCTAAAAATCATATTGTTAAACATAAAAAGGATTTTTTTGTCTTTGCTCCTTTATGCATCTGAATTCTTTTCCCGTTGTTGTTTCCCCAAACATGGGACTATACACTTTTTCTCTCAAGTGAAAGATGAGTTTCTTGCACAGTTACAGAGCTCTGTGACTTGTACCTGTAGGAAAACAACAACTGGCAATTACCATAAGGCATTAGTTGATAAGCACAAGTGCTTTCTAAACTTTTTGACCAATAAAGACTATTTACCAATCTTTGTATTTCATTAACCTCAGTATTTTCATTTTATATACCTATATTTTTATTTTCTTCAGGCTTCTCCTGCCACATTAAAATAGCATAAGTTGAAACAATAGGCATGCAGTATATGTTTGAATGGGCTGACATTCATTTCTGTGCAGAAGGTCAGCATAAGACATACTATTTAAGTTCTTATTTTGAGATCTGAATTAGGCTGAAGTGAAGGCCTTGTTCAGCTCATTTGTACAGTGGATGAATTCCACTCTGTTCAAAATGCCACCAGTCCTGATCCTTCTGAATGGGAAATTCTCACAGACTTTCAAACTGGGAATGTTACTTGGAGCCTATTTCCACATCTAGGTGAAATGTTTGCAGTGAAATTCAAAACCACATAAAACTTGCCTGGTTTCAGGTTTTGTTACAAACTCCGAACTCAGACCAGATTCTTTGAAAAGTTCACAGACCTTTTCAGCAAATCTAGATTAATAACATTTAAACCAACTGAATTGTGGACACAAAACAAAAAGTCACAGAAAACAAAGAACAAAAACATCTAACTATGCTCCTATGGGGTGTTGATGTGATGCATGTGAACTTTGTAGTTTCTACTTGGTAGGTCTAGTAAAGGCTTTTAAGAATTATAATAAAAAGAACAGTGTTCAGTGATATATTCTTTAGTAACCTTACATTAATTATATGGATTTTATTGGTAAATGAGAGCAAGTTTTCAAAATGGCAGACAGTGTCTGAGTTCTTCTAATGCTGAAATTTGGCAGCACCTGTACTCCCCTTGTGTGCTGGCAGTGCAGACCTCCATGGCAGGGCCTCCTGCCTGTCTCCCTCCCTCTGTGCTGGGAAATGCCTCCCATCTCCCACTCTCAGACCTCATGTGGGGCAACCACAGTTGTCATTGCCTGCTAGGATGGGGTGCAATAAACAGGTTGCAAGTGCTCTTTTTTGGAGTTTTGGTCACGGGTGACTGTATGTATTATTTTATTCCTTTGTGACGAGCACAGTCTGTTTAAGAGCTCAACTCAAATCAGATGTTTATACCACCTGGATCCCCACTGAGCAGCTGAGGCGGCTCCAGATCCTACATGCTGGGACTTTTCCAGAATGCGTGTGGCAGGATGGCCCCTCTCTGACTAGAGTGGTCATCATACATAACTCCAGTCTCTGCAGCTAAAGGTTCACTTGCTGCCTTTTCAGACCACAGTCTTGTGTGTCAGCATGAGTGCAGTGCCTCAGCAATGCCTCAGCTAGCTGGAGCTCAGATTCCAAGATGCAATGACACCTGTGTGGCCCTAAAGCATTTATAAATATAGAACATAAGTAATTGTCTCTGTTTTGCATACAGGCAACTAACATTTAGTTGAACTAATGTCGTATAAAAGTCCCACAGCAAACAATGGGACAATGGTCAAACACAGAGGAGTAATATATTCCAAATATTGTTACACGTTACTTCTAAGTTCTTCCCAGGAGATTGCAAGGGATGAAATCCTTCCTTCTAGCCATACCACTGTTCTGCACAGTTTCGCTTCAAACACGTCTAAGCCTTAGGTCAGTGACTAAGCCAGGAACACATAAAGTCTTCCTGGACTCCTTAGCACACAGCCTGCTGGTTTAGGTACTGAACAGTACCTAATCTAACAAAACATCACTTGACCTCTCCAACTAAAAGAGGGTATGCTTAGATTAGATATTAGGAAGAAATTTTTTACTGTGAAAAAAATGGACACTGGAATGGATTGCCCAGAAAAGCTGTGGATGCCTCATCCCCAAAGGTGTTCAAGGTGTTTGGTGAGGCTTTGAGTAACCTACTGGGAGGTGTCCCTGCCCATGACAGGGGAATTGGAACTAGACAAACTTTGAGGTCCCTTCCAACCCAAAGCATTCTATGATTCTATGACCATAGGCCATATGTAGTGTCATTCCTGACTGTGTCAGAAAGAAAAAAATTATATAGAGAACATCTGTCCATAGAGGCACTTTTGCATTTTAGCTGTGTGTAAAAACAGATAACTTCTACGACTTGTAACCACTTTGGCTTAGATTCTGGGGTTTTAAAGAGAGCATTTCCAATATTTTTGTTCTCTTCTTTGTACATTTCCACTTCTGTATTAATCAATCACCTTTATTTCAGTGAGATTTCTAGACAAACACTTTACTGGTCATTCTCTACAATCTTGCTGAATATTTTATGGTTTTGGCATCATAAAAGTACTGGTCCACTGAAGTCACTTCTATTTTGCATTTTAGTCCTGGAGGAGAAGTTGTTCACAATATCCAACAAAAATATTCATTTAGCAAGTGCTCTGTATAACAGAACAATATATAGATGTTTGTCACATAAATATCTGACGAGACATATGCCTTCTGGCATTTCTTGAATTTTGAGTGCTTAATACTTTTTACCCTGGTCACAAATGCATTTTTACTACAATTCCCCACTTTTTAAAAGCAAGCTTTAATACAGAAAGTCCCTCTTGGGGAACTCTAGGAAGGAATTGAATGTTGTTAGGGTTTTTGTTCTCTGTCTTTTGTTTTTCACAGTGTTGTTCATTAACTGGTTAAAAACCACACTAATCCCTGTAGTTTGACTTAACAAATAAATTAATAACTTGTTCTCACTTTAAACACCTTCTCTTTATTTGGACTAGAGGAGGATGAGGTGCCCACACAAGGCCAGAAGGATTCAGAGACATTTGACAGTCCAACAAGACCAAGACAGGAATGATAGCTAGAAACACATTATTTCTCTTTTTCCTGTCTCTAACTCCTTCTTGGCCTTACAGATACTCTCTTTGCCTTGGTGCCAGCATCTTTCTCCCTGACTCCGTATCTCAATCACAATCCTTCCCATTTGCACCCCTGTCTAGTACCAGTCTCACTCATAAGTCCTTATCCTAAACTACCGTCACATTTTATGACCTTTGACTTGTGCCTTTTTCCTGTGTCTGGACACATTTTCTTTTGTTGCTTTTCTTTTTTTCACTTTCCTTAATCGTCTCCCTTTACTGAATTCCGATCAAACTGCTTCTTATTCCATGTTTTATGGTGATTTGCAGGAAGAAGACAGAGAACATCTGATGGACACCTTTATTCTCTTTGTATTTAGCACCACTGGCAATTGGAAAGAGAAAACGGAGAGCAAGTCCTGCTCAGATCTGCAAGCCCCAGGAAAAAATACACCTACTGCACACAGAATCTTTGGAGAAGCAGCAAATGAAATATGCGAACAATTTTACAGAGGCTCAGATTTCTCCAGACTGAGGAAGACTTTCATAGGCTGGTGGAAGAGGAATTTGCCTTCCCAAGAACCAAGTCTCACTACAAGCAAGTAGTCAACAAAATATTTCAAAAATTTCTTAACATGAACAAACCAGATTTTCCCTCAGTGCATTCTGAGAATCAGCTGACCATATTTGCTGAAAGTTTTGAAAAAACAGCCCAAGGGAGATATTTGGCATGAAAATTGCTGCCCAGTTGTTTATGTTTGACAAACTAACAAGCAACTGGAAACAGGTTCTTACAATGAAACTTTGACTCTAAATATCCCACTAGAGAGACCACAATTAATGATTACCAATAACCAAAATGTATTTTACATAATGCTTAATACTTAATTACTTAATTTAGACAGTGCCTAGAAAAAAAAAAATAAACCCCCAACACTTTATTTTGGAGAGGGAGTAGAACAGTAAAAATCAAATAATAGTATGCTTGCAAAACTGCAATTTTTTCCCAAGTACTTTTTCCAAGCACTTGATATCAAAAAGTCTTTGTATCTCGTTTCCATGTGTACATTAAAAAATATCTCATTTACCCTACAATGGACTCGACTTTGAAATCAAAGGGAAAAAAAGAAATTTAGCAGAACAGTGGACTTGCTCAAAATCACACAGGCACATGAAAAAGTTTCCCTGAAAAATTACATGCTATAGGATCTGTATGTCTGATAAAATACCCACAGGGCTTTATTTGCTGTTGCTTTAGAAGCAAATTTTTTCTTATTTTTTTTCCTTTTAATGTGTAAAAGTTCCCTTACTCTAAGACAAATATCTTCCTCTAAGTAACACCCTGACACCATGTTATTGATCTTCACAGTATGAAATTATTTTAACAGTAAAATTAAAACAAAGTTTATGACCTATACTATATATATATAAAATAATTTATTATTAATGTTTTAAATATTGCCTTTGGTGTTGATGTGGGTGTATTCAAGTCTTGAAATAGCATTATCAATCTATCTGTTCAGTCTTCTCTAAAGCTTTTCCTTCTCTACAGCTTTTCAAACAAGTGAAATGTTTTTTTAATTCTTGCTAGGTATTCATTTTTAAGAATGTCATGTTTATGAGCCTTAATCAAATATTCAAAATAAAATACCTTTCCAACATGCAAAAAACCAACATTTCAGACAAGTTTATTTTACATTTTTGAAGAAGAAAAAAGAAAAAACTATTCAGACTTCAAACATCTCTATTCAGATAACCTGAGCAACACAACTGTTCTACATATGCTATTCTTCCATTGCAAGAAATATATTGTCTCACTTAGGAGGCAAAGAATTTAACAAAGTAAATTAATACTGTTTGGTTTTGTACTATTAGAAAGAGCATCCATCACCACTGTGTGTAATATAACAATTAAATCTTGCTAACTTGCACTTTCGTCTTCTAACTTCCTTAGAAAGATCAAATTTGCTAAATGCACAGCACTGACTGCAGTCAACAAGGCACTTAAGTACGTGCTTAATTTTGTGCACATGAGTAATCATGTTACAGTAAATGGAACTTGAATGCTCAAAGTTAAGCACACACTTAAGTGCTTTGCTGGATCGGGGCCAGAGCATGACAACTTGCAGGTCATCCTCACTGCACAGTAAGACATCACAAACCTTACACATCCTGTAGAAACCTTCTCCCCACTTCAAATCAACAGTAGCAAAGGCAAGGACAAAAATAAGTAGCTGCTGCATTCTTTTCTTCAGTTACAAGTCACTAAACTGGCAGCAGTACTTACAATATAGCAAATTACCAATACAATAAATTCTCTTGATAAGTATCCATAAAATTACAATTTATTTTAAAGATCATCATTTGTAATTCTATTCTCATAAGACCATTAGACACGTGAGTCCTTTTAATTTTAAAAGACCTGCTTGTAGTTCTCACAGAAGAATTTATTCAAGACTTTGACCTTAAATTGATACAATTGCACAACTTAATCAGAATTAAACATGAGTCAAAGTACTGCAGAATATTATCACGGGGGTCAACATAGCCCTCCAGCAGCTGTGCAGAGGATGCCATTAGTAGCACAACCTTGGGTGTGTAGGATTCTGATTCTGGGGATATAATATGCCAAACTAAATGTTTTTATTATATGTTTTCTGCCAGTTATTATGCCAAATATGTGGGGAGAGGATTTTTGATGACATTTTTTCTTTCCATGTAGCTGAAAGGATAGTTAAATAGTCTAAGAATCTTTTCAATTCAGCAGCTTTCCAGTGAAATAAAACTTTATACCCACTGTGTTACACACTTAATTATTTAATTTTCTGGCTAAATTGAGATGGGTCAGCTCTTCTCCAGGACTGTTTCTCTTTTCAATACATGAATTTTTTTTTTTTTTTTTTTAGGATCTGAAACTACATTTTAGATCCAAATTTGCCTGACTGTTGACAGCATTCAGATACAGGGAGCTTCTATGTTTTTCCAACACATAAGTTTCTTCACAAAAATTAGCAGGATGAAACAGCAAGTAAGGACACACTGCCAAGTCTGGTTTTCTACCTATCTACAAAGCAGTTTTCACACTTTCCATGACTGTGAGTGTCCTTCTTTTTCTTTCTTTTTTTTTTCTTTTAAATTTTAATTAGGAAGAACTGAAAAATCCTTCTTTATACTGAGAGTATTTGTATTGGGGGAGGGGGATGTCAAGGAACCAAAAGCACATTCCAAGCCAATTCTGATCTCATTTACAAGGATGAAAATCTGGAATTAATCCACTGAGTTTAACAGACACGTTCTGGGTTTATGTAGATGAGATCTTACATTTATAAGTGAAATCAGTGTTTTCCCCTCTGACATTCACATGGCTCAAACCAGAAACATTGCCTGAATTAAAAAAAAAAAGGCCAAATCATCCAGTTGGGAAGACTGGCATAATTCCATTGAAGTCAATGGTGCTGTAGTAATTTACATTAGCTGATGATCCAGATGAAAGTATACAAAAGTTTTCAGAGCAGGCTTCTTTCATTTAAAACTGCATTATGTTAGGTGCACTGTTGATGCTTAGAATTAATGTGCAAGTTGTTAATCTCACTAGACCTGGATTTAAAATTAGACAATGCAATAATTAGTTTGGCACTATCGTTCTGCTACCTAGAGGGTAATAATGTAGGTCATAAAATACCAGTGATCAGCACAACTTATCATACAAAACAAAGAATCTGTATTGGGAGAAAGGATAGGAGGGAGGAGAGAAATCCAGAAATCAGTTGTTATCAGAGACCAAACTGGGCTATGAAGTTCTGTGCCCTCTCACAAGATGCTGTGTTGTGTAGGTCTACTTATGTTTCTCAGCTCCCAAACACACGGGTTATTCTGTAGGGTATAAGTGACTCAAAGCTGTCTATAAGCTCTCTTTATGTACTATTTTTAAGTTGTATGTTTATTATTCTTCACAACTTTGTTATTAAAAACTTAGGAATATTATTTATTTTAGAGTATTCTCCTACTATTTTTGCTTTTACTTGAAATGTAAGCATTATGCAGCACAAACAGTTTACAAACATACAGAAGTGTAACACTATAGTATATGTATCTTGATTTGTTTACTCGACAAATGACTACTGGCAACATCAATAATTCAGAGGGAGAAACAATGAAAATATAGAGGAATTGCAATTGTGTATGTATACTTCTCTCTGTCCTGCCAGTCATTCTTGCTAGACTTTATATAAACATAAAGAAAATCAGGACATTAGCAAGTCTGAACACTAGTCTTGATGAACACTTGCTTATATTTTGTACTATTTAAATAGTCAGGATGCTTAAATACACACATTTTGATGGTATCTCACGCATACATCTGTTAAGAAAACAATATTGCAATAATTTTTATACAATCAGGCTGTGTTTGTGTAAGATACCCAGCAGAGTTCAGTGGAGAACATACGTACAGGTGCACATATGTCTGAAGTATCTCTATGCCTCCTGTATGTATAGTATTAGAAGGAGCACATTCGATGTTACCGATGCATATATTCATAAATCATTTAAAGTTGTGCTTTTCATGTGGTGTGAGGCATAGATACAAACTTACTAATGATAATTATAGAACTGATGCTGATTTAGTCATTTCAAGAAAGCCATGGAGGCATAATTAGTGTCTGAATGGCCTCAATATTGCATTATTAGGAGACTAGGGTGAAACTTGAAATGAGAACATCAAGGCTGATGAAAGAAAAGAAAACATGAAATACATACATAATTCATTCTGAGATATTATAAAGGTTTATAACCAGAAACAATAATTTGCAGAAGGCATCTCATGTACTGGAGCCAACTGCAATAATTTGGTCAACCTGTTTAAGATCAAATAGTATTCTTAGCTATTCTCAGTGGTATCTTTCTAATAAAGTAGCAGCACACAGACACTGTTTGCTTCTGGTCACTTTTAAAGAATGTTCAGTTTATCAGTGGAGACTTTAATCTCAAGCTTCATAGAATACAAAAAGAACATTGATCCTACTGTTTTGTCCTCTAGGCCACAAGGCATGCACATTTTTACATTCATTTGTCATAAAACAAAAAATACATTTTGCCCTTTGAAAATACCAAATGCCAGCTTTTAAACAAAATAATTTTCCATCACATTTTTCCCTTTCTTTTAACCTTTCCATCACCACCACCCCCCTTCCTTTTATCCCAGACTAATTTCCTCCCTCCGTTAATGCCTTTCCTCCATTTCAAGTACTAGTAAGAACTTCGCAGAATTCCTAGTTTTGTACCCTTGCCAAACTGGCCTCTGTTTAATGATTTGACATGGCAGCTTGAATTAATCGGAATTCTTGACAATCCTCTTTCTATTTTTTCTTCTAGATAGGCTAAACAGTATACAAATAATACCTTTTTATTCATGCTAGACAAAGGAGTGTGTGCTGTCATCTGGGCTAGACCAAGTCTACAGGTCCAAGAAATGTGTCAAAACCCATCCTTTGCATATAGTTTAATTCAAGTTCATCTTCTCACCTTTACTTAAATAAAGGTAATATGCAAGAAAATCTTGACATTTCATTAATTATTACATACAGAACAAATTAATTTGTTATTGTTTCTGTACTTCTTATTTGAAAACAATTTTTTTCACTTGGTGAAGTTGCCATTATTGGAAATGTGTTCAATAACTTGCTTTCATAGTCACTCGACCAAGGGTCTATATCCAGTTCCCCACAAAGAATGCAGGGGTCTTGCCTTCTCCATCTCTGGAGAGCCAGTTATTGTATACGGTGACTCCTCCTCCCAAGCCCTGCTCAGTCTTTAGTTCAGTCCCGTGTTACTCTCCTGTCCAGATTTTTTTCTTAATTTATGGGGTTTTGTTCTAGATTTTCTGTGATGGAGCCATGAAAAAACAAGAGTGTTTTCTACACCAAAACTGTAGAAAAGTCTTGAAATTTGTTTTTGCTTGTCAGTATCTGAAAGAACTAAGCAGGATAAAAATTTCATTAAAAGTTATGCAGGGAACATATGCCTATCCTGTGTCTTCTCTCAAAACATGAAATGTCTTTATGAAGAAAAAGTCCAGGATGCAAGTTCCTAAATGCTCGGTGGCTTGAATTTAGTGAGGGAGATTCATACACAAATATAAAGTTATACTACCCTCTTCACATTCCATGGCTACCAAGGTTTAAATAAACATTTGTCTTTAATTTCCACTTAAAGCAGGCAAAATAGAAGTTTTTAAGTCCCGTACCAGCCTGCAAAAACTTGACTTTGGAGAAGACTTACTGACAGGATAACATTCTCAAGCTTGAAACCACTGGGGTAAATCACAAATGAATACACAAGAATGTTCATCCTCTTGACCCATTGTTTTATGAATAGCACAACCCATTCCATTGTAGCCTCCTGTGCCTCACTGAGTTTGTTTTGAGGGTTGAAGTTTATATGGAATAAAAGAATATTACAATCATGAGCAATAAGGATGATTGCGAAAGATCAGATTGTGGCATACAGGACCTGATCCTGAAAAAAATGGAACTCCTTTTAGCAGTTATACATTCTGTACTATAGAGAATCCAGCTTCTGCTTCTCCTTTTTAACCCTGCTTTTTACTAGTAACCTTTACCTTTACAGGAGTAACAATTAAACACAGGAGCATACGCAGGGAAGGGCTAAGTGTGTGGCTATATCTAAAAATCAGCAAGCTAGATAACTAGTTGGTTATCTACTAGTGAAAGCACTCACTTTCATTTTCATAACATTTGACATGTTTATATTTATAATATTATATATATTTAATATAAACTTCTCAACACATATAGTAATTTTTTTCAATCTAATATAGTGAATACTGCAATGTAACATAGAATGATAGAATTGTTTAGGTTGGAAAAGACCTCAAGTCCAGCCATTAACTCAGTGCTGCCAAATCCATCCCTCAACAATGTCCCAAGGAGCAACATCTGCACGTCTTTCAAATGCCTCCAGGAACAGCAACTCAACTACTTCCCTTGGCGCACTGTTCCAATGCCTGATATGCTTTAAAAGATACCTTCTGGATAGTATTTTAAAATAAATTCTGAGAAAAAAAGCTATACCCTAAAACTGAAGGTGAGAATGTAGTGTCTCTCATAATCTTGGACTTGACAGTATTTTTGAACTGTGATAATATTTTACTATTTCATAATCTGTCATGTTTTCAGTAAGTTGAACCACCCACTGCAAGCTCCAACCCAAGAATGATGGTCTGTGAGGCAACACAGCCAAATATGCTTCTTCCAGGTAAGAACCAGTGGGAAAATCTGGAAAAATTACTTACCCGGTATAGCAGAGTATCTTGCTAAGGAACATTAAAAATATTGGACATACTTAAGTCCATAGGACCTGGTAGAATGCCCACACAAGTTCCAAAGGAGCTGGCTGATGTCATTGTGAGGCCAATTTCAATTATGTTAGAAAGATCATGGTGATCAAGGGAGCTTCCTGAGGATCAGAAGAAAGCAAAAGTCATACATCTTCAGGAAGGAGGATTTGGAGAACTACAGAGCAGTCAGCCTCACCTCGGTCCCTGGGAATATAGTGTTGCATACAATTCCAGAAGCAATTTCCAGACACATTAAGTATAAGGTGTTTTGGAATAAACAGAATGTATTTGCATAGGAGATATCATGCTTCACAAACTTGATAGCATTCTATGATGAAGTGACTAGCTAAGTGGGTGACAGAAGAGCAACACCCTCAAGTTTGCAGAGGATGAAAAACTAGGAGGAGTTGCTGATATGCCAGATGGTTGGGCTGCCATTCAGCGGGACCTCAACAGGCTGAAGAAATGGACCAACAGGAAGTTCAACAAAGAGAAATGCAAAGTCCTGCATCTGGATTTTGTGCACTGGTACATGCTAGGGGCCAAGCAGCTGGAAAGCAGCTCTGCAGAAAAGGACTTGGGGGCTCTGGTGAACAACAAATTGAACATGAGCCAGAAATGTACCCTCATGGCAAAGAACGCCAATGGTATCCTATGCTGCATTAGGAATAGTGTTGCCAGCATGCTGAGAGAGCCAATCCTTTACCTCTACACAGCCTTGGTGGGAAGCATCTGGTGTGCTGGGTTCCTGGTCATTCCGGTACAAGAAAGATACGGACTTACTAAGGCTCATCCAGCAACAGGCCAAGAAGGTGATTAAAGCACTGGAGCATCTTTATGAGGGGAGGCTGAGAGATGAATGCTCAGAGCGGGTCTCATCAGTGTGTGTGAGTACCTTAAGAGAGAGCAAAAAGTAAATTAGGCCAGTGGTATTTGGTGGAAGGACAAGAGGCAATGGACACAATTTGAAATACAGGAAATTTAATTTAGACATAAAACGCCACCTTTTTACTGTGAGGATAGTCAAACACTGAAGCAAGTTGTACAGAGAGGCTGTGAAGTTTCCATCCTTAGAGATACTCAACTCCCAGCCTGAGATAGCCCTTAGAAACTGGCTCTAGATGACCAACCTTTGAGCAAAAGAGTTGCACTAGACAAACTCCAAAGATGCCCTTCAACCTCAGCCTGTTACTGTTACTTTGGCTGGAAATTACTGGATTTTTCCATATTACAAATTAAGATCCATTACAGTGAAAATTCAATTGATACAAGATCAACTGAGAATGGGTAATGAATATCAGGTTTTTAACTCCTTAGCTGCTCTGTCTACAAGAGCAGCTAGCAATGCAGTTGTAATGCTACTACCATTATTATTGTTATTATCGTTTTGTTGTTATTATTATTGTTTTTAATACCATCTTAATTGCTGCTGAGATTCTGTAACTTCAGTTTCACCAATTGCCTAGAACAAATGCTGTCTGTTTTGGGATAACAACGGCATTCCATTGTGTGTATCTTATACTTGATATGAAAAGACATGGCATTGAGTACTGAAACCCATGCGTATAGAAATAACATGGTGGGTGTTTTCCCGAAGAGATCTTAGAGGGAAAGATCTTTCACAGCATTGTGTTTTGAAGGCTCAGCTTACAAACCTGTTTGTGCTTGGCAAGTATCTTCAGCTGAAATTGCATTATTACCTTGCAAGTGGCACGATGCCACACCAGCAGATGGGCATCAGTGTAGGTGTGCCAGAGAAATAGTACGTGCATTGAGTTGGAGTATTAGGGCCCAGACACCTCGCCAGGTATGAGTGTCCATAAATATGGGCATCCTGGTTGAAGGGAGCATTTAATTGCAATTTCAGCCAAGTTTGGCATTACTTTTGATGTTCTCAAATACTTCTGATATTACTTAATAATACAACTTCGTTTGGTTTTTTGTCTGTTTTCATGGCAAATAGGGGCTGTGATTAGCAAGCATGGGTGAGAGAGAATATATTACAGCCATCCACTCTTCCAGTATTCCCTTGGGAAGCATACAGGGATGTACACAAGTACAGCCACAGCCAGGGTGAATTTTCTTATTTAATATAATAGCTCAACTGAGTGTGGAAGGTAGATTCATGACCTTTCATGTGACGGAAGTGTGCATATACTGCAATTTCTTCTGAATAAAATTGCTAATGTTTCAAGGTGCTAGAAGAGTCTTTACTTCTCCCTTGCAATTTTATTGACATTTTTTGCCTAGTTTTCATTTGTGCTATAGTCTAAATTTTACACTAAATCATTTAAGTTTGCTCTGGAGAGGCTGCAATGCTGCTCCCAGGCACGCTGCCATGATTGAATCCACAAGTGAACACTTTGTATGTTCTTAAAAACCTTATATCCTAGTACAGAATGTGAAACAGAGCTCTCAGCCATTGCACTGCAGTTAAATGCATTTGCCTGGGGGTATGAAATCAAAATAGAATAGATATTTGTATAAGGATGCAACTATGGATAAAATCAGGAAATAGATACAGCTCTCTGCTTTGAAACATAACAGATACATTTTTTCCAGTAGTTTTGTGTGGTCATGGATAGGGAATATGTACATGCAGAAAATTTAATGTTTCCTGAAATGATATGCTCAGATTCCAGAAGCAACGAATGTCCTGTATCTTGACAAAACTTACTGGATATTAGTTTGTATCACATAAGTATCCACTTCTATGGACTTTCCCAAGACTCTTAACTTTTTAGTTTTCAGAAAAGGTTTGAAGTAAATCCTTAGGGTTGATCTTTGCTTGTGTTGAATTTCACAAAACAGGGAACTCAGCCTCAATGGATATGTAACCTCATGCACAGCTTGCCAGTATCCCTGTAAATTTGGGATTATTATGATTTAGGTATAAAAACTTGTGCAAAGTTACATGAATAATGCAGTCGAAAAGTTGGTTTAAATGAGCTTGACATGGCAAATCAATTTACTGTCTCATTTGACATATTAGTTGTGTTTTTACCACTAAGTGTTCCCTCAGGAAATAATAACAGCAAGAAAAGAGGTGTAGAGGTGCCCAGTTCAGTTGCACGATGTTGACTTTGAGTTTTATGATACCTGACGTGTGAGATAAAACCAAATTTTAGTAAGTCATGAGGTCCTCATAATGACCAAGTAACTTGTTTCTGTGACAGAGTAAACAGTTGCTATCAAAAACTGTAAGATTAATTAATTATGCCCTGCACAAGCTTCAAAATGCCATACTGATTCACATTATTGGCGTCAGTTGCTATTCACTATACCATCTTCCGTATTTTCAGCCTAAGAACCATGCACACAACATTGACCAAAAAAAGCATAATTTTACTGTGAAGTCACTGTTCATGAACCAGCACTCCAGAACAGATATACAGGTTATGTGGCAAAGATCATAACCACATAACATCAGGTACAAGGTCCTATGGTCATACATGATCTTCGTGTAAGCTTCATACCTATCAATCTGCAAGGAAGTGCATGGAATGTAGTTTTATTGAGTTCAAGATGTCAGTGTAATAAACCACAGGCCATCCACAGAAACTAGAGCCAATAGTAAACTACCTCTGGAGATCAACTGCAGAAAATCCTTTGAGAAACTTAGAGTGGTTGTGCTGCATGGCAGCAGCTGAAGGCTATGAACCTTCTGATGATGACAGTAGTGTAACAGAAGGTGAAACTTTGCCCGCTTAGCTGATTACCACATAGAGAAGCAGACCAACTCCTAGAAAGAAGGATATTTCTCTTCATTAAAATTTAAAATGGTTCCTCAATTGCTTTTGTACTTCTACAGAGTTCTTGCTGGGAAAATCATGATTAGGACAAAAAATTATTTTCTAACTCTAGGTAATTGCAATGCTATAATAGCTCAATAGAAGTGTAATTCAAAGTGACACACTTCCATATTTTGCTAAAAGAGTTGTATCAGAAGCTCCCAGTCTACTCTGTGACTTTTTAAGTGTTTCTTACATCAATAACAAGAAATGGAACTAAAGCAGAAAACTGGTGACACAAGTGAGTTAGCTGCACTAAAACACCCTTTAAAGTTCCCCCATGAGCACTAGTATCTCTTAACAATCACAACAGCCCATGGGCCAGCAAATGCATTCCAGGTTTCACCAACATCTCCATCAATCTTTCTCATCAACTAAGTCACAAAAAGATCATCAGGCAATTCAGATGTGAAGGCATCTCAGGAGGACTGTAGTCCAACTCCTTGCTCGAAGCAGGATCAGCTTTAAGATCAGACCAGGTTGCTCAGCATGTTTGACAAATTCATCACGTTGGGCTAAATTTGAAAGTCTTAACTCAGTTCTTACACAAACTACTGGCATAAAGCATTGAGAAGTTGTCCAATTTCTTAGCTGCCATTTTTGTGGACATTTTTATTTCCATTTGTCTTTGGTTTGAAGCCTCTGGTTATATTAAGTACCTCTACATAAACATGAAAGGCCTGCAGAAAAACTTCAAGTATAAACTCAAGAAGCACCAAATGACATTTAAAAACCTGTTACTGGCTTTGTTCTGTTTACATGCCGGAAAAACACAGATTCAGTATCACGATTTCCCTGGAACTAATGCCTCGTCAAATCATAATTTCATCATTTGAACTTGAACTGACATTATGAGAAGTACAGGCTGTTATGACCAATCATACACAACATAGAGGGACAGGACAAGCTGCTTTAGGAAGACTTGAATAGGTTCAGAGAATTCAGCATTAATTTTACTAAGATGAGGAAAGGAGGAAGGCTGTGAGGAAACCTTCTGAAAACACCAGAAAATATTTTCTTACGGCTGAATAAAAGAAGAAAGCAAAAGCAATATCATTGTGGATTTACAAAAAGCACATAGCCATAAAGATAGCTAAGAGAACAAATCACAAAGAAAGATGTTAGAGGGAAAGTCCAAGCTGAGAAAGACATTCAGAATGGAAAGCATGATAATGAGGAACTACTAAGCCCTATTCAGAACTTGTTAAAACACTGACCAATGCTGAGTATAGAGAAGGGCTGGACCTATGAACCCTCTCATTGCAGGAATCCATGAGCCCTGTGCTGGAGCTCCATGTGTGAATGGGACAGCCATTCACTGCTAGAGAATGCCTAGAATCCACCCAAGGAGAAGTCGTATGTAAAAGGTAGACCATGGCTCCATGTTAATGTCTGAAAAATCCCAATGGCAGCACAGTTTGTGATAAATAACAACTTCATGTATCCTACTTGCCTCCACTCATTTGAAAGCTGAATTGGTTTGTGATTGCTGTGAGGAATTTGAAACCAGATTGCTCAGAGGTAAACTCAAAACTGTGCATTCTTACAGAAACAAATAGTATCTCAGAGGGCAAGTGCAGTTTGCCTGGATTTCAACTGCTCTGTCATGATAGCATTCCATAGTACCAGTCATTAGTTTAAAATCAGCAAGGTACCAACACATGCTCTGTAAAAGCTGACGAGGTACATGGCTTCTGCTGGATATAAATTCTCTCTATCAGTGCATATAAACAATGAACTCAGAAACAAAAACAGCTGTATGTGATGATTTCCTTGATAGCTGCAAATTAATAAACTGATTTTTTTCCCAGAAAATTCACTAAAAAAACATAGCACTCTAACAACTTAGAGGCTTTACATTTCTGTTAGCCTGACAAGTCATGTTACCATCCAGGATATGCAGCAACCCAGCTATGGATCAAAAGAAAATTAGAATCCAGATTATTTTTGATTAAACATTATCCTTTGAGACCCAAATCTGATACTTTGTTGAGATATTTGTAGTTACGAGCAAGAGAGAATATCTCTTGAGTGGCTCCATTCCTTCTCTTCTGTGAAAACTCACAAGATAATGATGAGTCATTGCTCCCTCAAACAGAGAAGATACCACAGGGACCCATGTAACTCCCCCTGCTCAGCATGTGAGAAAAAAACTCTAGATGTTTAGAGATGAGACAGGGTTTGCAGTATATTCACCTGAGAAATCACTTCTCTTCTTGTGTCAAACTGCCAGCTTTGGATCAGAGGCTGTGTCGGAGCTCGCTGAATATGAAAGAATGGCTTAGTCAGCAGGTTTTTGTCTGTAAGAGGAATTTGGCTTGGGAATTAAGTCTGCCAGGTCCATCAAATCCCCATTGCCTTTGGGAAGAGAAACAGTTTCTGAAATGAAGAGGCTTCACTGTTTGCTCTGGAGGGGTTTCTTACGTCTTTTCAGGAATTTATTTTCTACTCTCTGAAGAATCTTCATATATATATTTGGAGAAATTACATCAGGGAACTGAGATGTTCAGGTGAGCATAAAGCTGTATTGTATGAACGTTTTTAAAGAATCAACTGTTTTATTTCAAAACAAAAAGGGCTTATTTTGGTGTACAAGATGAGATATTGGCCTGATTTTAATAATGTGAATTGTGCAGCTGTTGGTGACCAAATATAATGATAATTCTGTTTTGTTTCTGGGATCACTGGCACACATAGTAATTTGGCTCTCTGAACTGACAATGGGCACAACTTTTTTAAAAGATATATTTGGAGTCCTCAGATAAACAGAGAATGGTTCCAGACTGACAGCGCCAGGAATAACAGCAACTTACTCACTGTGTAGACTGAAAAAATTACCAAT
Source organism: Rhagologus leucostigma (assembly GCA_013397725.1). Taxonomy (NCBI): domain Eukaryota; kingdom Metazoa; phylum Chordata; class Aves; order Passeriformes; genus Rhagologus; species Rhagologus leucostigma. Next base: position 5,542,858 of record VZTD01002597.1, read on the forward strand.
CCCTTCTCAAGGGAGGAAAGTGGGAAGTATGCCTATTTTGTGGGAGTTTTTTCTGATTTTTGTAAAAAGGGATTTGTAGGTTGTTACAAGTGATATGGTTTCGCACATTCTTTTTTGCTTCAGAGCCCCTTCCAGAAGAGCGGTACTCTCTCTGCTCCTAGGGCAACACTAGAGTCATTCACAAGACCCAGTGTTTGCAGTCAGAAAGGTGTATCTCATCTCCACAATCAAGTGTGTATATTAGATAACTTGAAATCTACAGCCAGTCCCCGAAAAAAACTCCCTTCTATTGCACACGCCAAACCTCCAACAGGGCCTGGAGAGAGAGATGGTCGTGTTGTACACCAAGTTACAGCGCTGCTCTGCTGTACTGCTTCTCGAGGTTCACTTCAGGGGCAGTTTTGCTTTTTCAGTAATAGGCTATGGCGCAGGCCCCAGCAAAGCAGGAAATACAGTTGGGTTTTTTCCTGCCATCTGAGTTGTTGCTTATTTTTCTGGATACTACTTACTTTTATGCAAGATTTGTGAGGGAAGCAAAATTATTTGTTTCTTGTTGAAAATGAACTCCAAAATGCTCAAATGCCAGAATAGTATTTCATTGCTTGTGCTTATTTTCATGTTCCAGTTTCCCTTTGCATTGCAGCTGAAGCAATGACATTAAACTCTTTCTCCATGGACTAGTTCTTAAAATAGGACTATCTTAAAATACAAAAAAAGAGAAGTTTTCTTTCCCTTGAGTTGAACAGGAGAGGGATATTCTGGTGATACACCCTCTCTTTGTGCTGAAGTATAAACCTTTACATTCTGCATAGAATCTAATGAGAAGTTCCAATCTTTACCTTAGTGTTAGCAGGAAACAGAATTATTATCTTTAAAATAACCATTCCTTTGAAAGAATGAAGAGTAAAAGTTACAATGTTTTTCTGAATGAGAAGATAAGAGAAGTCTTTGAAATTAGAATAGCAATACAATAGAAGTAAAAAATTAAGCAAGACAGTTTAATTCTTCTTGAAAAGTTTCTACTTCTCTACAGCAATGTGCAAAATAACAACAAACAAACAAGCAAACAAACTTACCAGCAGTAGGAGTCATCCTTAAGGTCACAAACCTAGCCAAAATCATGACCAATTTATGTCTTCAAAGAAAATGCCTCATCTAGTACACTAAGCTACCAGTATATAACACCAGGGGATTTTACTGCATTAAGCTCTAGAAGGAAATGAAATTCCTATACTCTTCTATTATGGACCCAACCTGTGTTGGGTCTACATAATTTGAGTTTCATTGCCCAATTTGCATTCACTGACACTTCAAAATTCTATAATGGAAGACTGGTCTGACAGTATTTGGGCCTCTTTTTCCTCATCTTTGGTTACATTAATTCATAATTCTGTGATTTGCACCCTTCATTTAGAGTGTTTTAGTCTGTTACGTGTTATCTATCTGAGAACAGCATCTTAAATGAAAGAGGAAGGTAATTAATTAACATAAAGACATATAAATCTTCAGAGACATCTATTTACAAAAAAAGCTATCGTTTTTGGAACCTATTAAAGCAGGAGATTCTGCATCAGACAGCAACAGTTGTCACAGAACTTATTATTTTCTAAAATATATCATGCTAATCTCACCAGTTACAAGTACATCACTAGGTACTGCTTTAGATGTGAGTAACTAGCCAGACACAAGGTCATGTAAGTTATCTCAATTAGGAGAGGGATCTGGCAAGGGAAGCTCATATCTCTGACGTTAAGATGTTTATATATGAGGGAGCAGAAAATCTTGCCCCTTGTTAGAAGTGAAGTAGCACACAGTTAGAAAGGAGAGAGAGCACACAGACAGGCAATGTTACACACACTAGGACAAGGCAAATGTACACCCTGGCTTATCTCACAGTAACTTTTTCATGTACACGTGGCCTCAGTGGCACCTTGAAACCAATGGCATGCTTCACATGTTAGTCAGGTACTTGAATTATATGCTGTAGTAAAATGAATAAAAAGCTCATTTAGACTGCAGCGCCATGACTGTAAGAATGCAGTAAACAAAAGCCTTCACATTTTTGCTGTGTAACAACAGACTCACAGTTTGAAAACTAAAATTTGGGAGTTTTTCTTTCCTCCCTTAAAATATTGAAAGGGAAAGACAAAACTGAATTTCTAATGTGAAGCCTTCATATTCTACTTTTCTGCCACTCCTTGGGAGTTTTATGTTTCTCAAAAAAGGCATCAGAGAAATCAAGAAAATTGTATTCTCACGAACTGTTTTGAATATGGTTTTTCTTTTAGAGGTTTCTATGAGCTCAAAATACAAATTTCTGGCAATGTTTATCAAAACACATTAAAAATTACATTTTAGAAATTAACAAGATTTTGTCTTTTGAATGTTCTACTTCAGAGAATGCTTGCATGGGATCAGGCCTTCTCTGTCATGCATGATGCCACCAGCCATGCTGCTTTGCTGATATGTTATGCACTCCAGTCTGTTCCCAGCACAGAAGACACACTAGGAGTCTCACACCTCAGTACAGAAGTCTGGACTTCCTAACTGACAGTAGGTAGTTGAGGCAAGGAAGAAATCATAAAAAAAAAGTCTTTTGTAAGCTTCTGTTGGAAAAAAAAAAATTACATAGCGGCATTTTAAAGTAAAATCTGGCACTGCTACCCACAGGTCCCTCTTTACAGAAACTGTAGTATTGATCAAAAACTTCACACGAGTAAAAAAAAATTGCAATTCACTTATCCTGTATTGTAATTGCAGAAAAAAATCTGACAGTGGAAACCCCAACAACCTATCAGCAGCACGGAATGTCTGATGGGCTATTAAGTTTGACTGACTCTGGTACGTTGCTACTATGAATATAGTTGCTATGGAAGGAATGTTTAGTGCTGTCTGTCTTCTAAAGGGGTCATGATTTCGAAACATGTCAAATAACACTGGTGGCTTAATGTCTGCAAATAGTACTACATTTAACATTTTCTATGCACAGTGAATGTTGTTCATAATTTATTATTCAGAAATTACATAAAATATTTTATGAAAAAATTAGAGAATCTGATTAGATATTCATTAAAATAAACAATACATAACAAATTTATTTTACAATGTAATAGGTAATAAGAAAGTAATGAAAGACACATTTAGAGCTTTAACAAATGCAATTTCAATACATGAAAGACATATTTTGAATTAGGCCAACTCTACTGTTCTCCAAAGCAATGATAATATTTTCACTTACTATCCACCAGAACATCATTTCACTGCACTGACTTCTTTTCCTCCCTCAAACAAAAAAAGCCTTCAGAGTAGGAGCTTTCCATCTCAGTTGTCATCAAGTTTCTTAATGCAGTATTTGGCTCTAAGAAAGATCAAACATAAGCAATGGTTTAAAAACAGAGCCAGTTGTGGGCTAAAAATTTGTGAAAGCATGATCCGGGAAAGGACAACTAAAGATAAGACTAAAAGTATTCTGCCCCTTATGATCTTCTCTACCAACTATTTATATGCTTCAATCCCTTAATTAGCATCTTGCTAGTTCTCAAATTGCAGGCTCCAAGAGAGGACTGGCATGGGATGGATGTTCCCCAAGGTTCAGGGATACCTTAATCCTATGGAAAAACGTAGCACGACAGAGAGGCCAGAGGTGGTGTAAAACACCACTGGAAAGAGGATTGATGACTGCATTATGCAGCTTTATGCTGGCTGGACATAGCTGTTTAGAATACGGTCTCCAAGCCAGTGCTAGGAGGTCCGATTGCCCCCTTGCAAAGAGCATTTCAATTTATGAAATTCTTTGCTATCTGAATGACAGAAATTGAGTGCTGCTCCTCACTTTTTTGAATGATATGGCAAGGCTCATCCAGGACAGAGTATTATCTGGCTGGCAACATGCAAAATTCAACTGAATGGAATATTTTACAATATCCCTCATGCTTTATACCAGTTAGTCCCCAAAATTATGGCTGTTATTTTTGCTTGCACCCTTCTGTAAGTTACAAAAAGGAGTTTCGCTACACAGAGAGCGTGTCAAGAGATTTTTATGCTTCCTAAACAACAAACAAGACCAGGTCTTTCAGAACTATCAGTTTGATACCAAGGCAGGCATAGAATCAACTTTTTGCAGTGAATAAACTTATAATTTTACAATTAGTACTTGAAAATGAGCCAAAAAGGTCACATTCCTACTGTAGTGATTTCTCAGGCTGGAATATAAAGCATCATACACAAACGATATAATCCGTATAGCCCTGGCAAGTGTTTCTGGTTCTCTTAAAATTCATCCCTTTGTGTCTTAATCTGCAGTAAAAAGGGCAGTCTGTCCTGCTGGCACACACACTTTTCATGATTTTTAAAAAGAACTTTTTCACAGCTGACTTGACGTTTGTATTCCACATGCCAGCAATGTCTTCACTAAGTGTGTGAGTAGAGTAACAATACATATACAATGCAGGATGTCACTTAGTAATATATCATGGTGTAAAAGAAGATTAATGACATCATCCAGGTAAGGGACAGGATTTGCCTAATATGAGAAATGCAATCATTTAAAAACACAGAAAGAAGAAGAGTGATGATGGAATCTGGGCAGGAGGCATGTAAAGGACAAGAAACCCATTACAGATGTCCCTGTTTAGGAATATGTGGCACTGATTTGGACTCCTAACTATAGGGGAGAAAAACAGTAGCAGAAAACTGGTGACTTGGCAGACATGCTGCAGAAGATGACTGATGTCTTTCTATTCTTCATCAAACAAAATTCAGGAGTTTCTTGTGTTTTACTGACCACATCATAAACAAATTAGAAGTAATAATGTAATAACTGACAGTTTGTCCCACAGTAAGGCTATGCTTACAATTGTTAGTTTATTTTTATTACCATATAGCCTAGCAGTATTTGTTGCAGAGCAGGATTTCATTCTGATAAGGGTTGCACAAACCCAGAACAAAAACATGACTCCTGATTGAATGTCCTTCAGTCTAAGGACTAAACAAAAAGGAGTGGAAGGGTACGGACTTATGGAGAATTATGATGACAATGTTCATCAGCAGCATCACTGACATCACTCCATTTAGTGACCCAAAGGTCTACCTTTTGCAGGCTGCTTTGCAAAGGAAAGTTTTAAAGCAGACTTTCGAAGTCTTAAAGACAGCTTTTCAAATGTGCATGGGACTTCCTTTCTATAGCATGGGACAGGGTAATAGTATATTAAAAAAATGTGTTGAGTAAAACCTGCAAGCTGAGAGCATTGGGGGATTTTTTATCACAACACAGAACCAAAGAGGCAAACATCCAAGCAGAGGAAAGTATCCAAGTAGCAGGGAAATGAAGTAGTTTAGATTAGCAAAGGAAAAAGAAAGAAGCAAAGAATGGTCTGGATATGGATGCAAACAGGAGTACAGGTTAGATCAGCACTGCCATTATTTCCACTGTTACTCTCCATGTTTATTGTTAAATAAATTGTGATCCATGTTTCTCAACCACGATCAAACTAGAGTAAACTTCCTATGCTTAAACTCAAAATGTTTATTGTACAGTGCCACTGAATCCATCAGCATAAATGCAAAAATGAACTATACCTGGCCACACAGAGCAACTCAATGAGTGCCACATAAATTTAGCAAATGGAACACCACCACATCAACCAACCTGGAACATAGTTTCAAATATCAATGTACACTTGCACATAAAACCCCTCCAAAACTGAAGTAAATAGGAATTTCTAGATGAAAAGCTGCTGGGTTAAATATTTTATTGAAAATGGGGGGCAGGGAAATAAATTAAACTAATGATAGAACTTGAAATAGATTTCCTAGCATCCTAAAAAGAGATCCATCCACTTCACCATTGTGGCCTGTTTCAGGAGGGCCATTTGCTTATGAAATTCAGTTACTATTTATAACATGACAGCAGCTGAAATGTAAAATCATGATCAAAGTACAATAAAGTTCATTGAAATCCCAGTTTGTATACAGATATTCAGTCTTCAGCTGAAGAATTTTCTCTTTCCCTCTCTCATATGCATACATTTTGCCTTCAACTGCACCTAGAATAAGTACATTTTCCAGGGCTATTTGACTCACAACTTAGCCAGACTACACTAACTGATAGCACTTATTTTCTTGGAAAGCATGTTTTTTGAGCACTGACAAGCACAATTTTTCTGAGTGCAGGGCCCAGCATTGGCGGGAAAAAAAATCAAAATTTGTGACTTATGAAACTAAATGTCCTTGAAGCAGACAAAAATACTCTCCTCTTAACCCCCAAGTCCATTAACTTTAGGAGAGCAGTTCTGCAGTTGCTACTCTCCTATGATGCCCTTTTCACAGCAACATCATAAGCTCTCAATACACAGTGAGTTGTTCTTTGGAGCTTTACGTAGGTTATATGGTAGCTTCTTACCTTCTTAAGCCTCTGGGATTCCCAGGATTCGTATACTGTGTGTTTTCCTCATCTGTTTTTCTAAGAGTTCCACCTAGAATTTAAGAATTCATAAATTTATTATCTTTCTCAGGCTTAGTCAATAGATAAGAATTGCACTTTAACTTTCCTTCATTTTTTTTTTATTGTCAAGATAGTTCAAGTTACTTGCTGCTCCAGGCTGTCTGTTAATTTGTTGATTCTTCCAGTGTTGGCATGCTTTACATATCCATGGGTGTAAAGCATAGAGTGTTCCTGGTAACAGGAAGCATTTTAATTTAATCCACAGAATCTGAATTAAGGCAGGCAGCAGAGCCATGGCTTTACAGAAAACACAGCCACACTGCCTGCATGGCCTGACAACTTTAAAGACAACTTTCAAGTTCTTGTCCTAGTCTGTTCTAGTATTAATGCAAACACCAATATCGATTTTTGGGAGATGCTCTTTTCATTCTTACCTAACTAGGATCAGAAAGTGGATACTCTTAAAAGCTGTATAAAGAAGTACTGCTATGGTTTTCACTACCAACAAACTAGAAATATCGGGTTCAATACTGAGGTGAAGCAGTCATTTCACATCATTTTTTCTTGAATGATTCTTCTTTAGAGTTGGGCTGCCTATCTTTGCAAACTTCTCAATTCCTTCATTTACCTTCTCCCTTTAAACTCTTTCCTTTCTTCTGTTGAATATTTCTGTGAAATCTTGCCAATGCTTTTGGGTCGTATATACCAATGATCTGGATTGCACCATTATTTATTTTACTATTTCTTCCTAAGTATAAACACTAAAAGCATACAAGCAGATGAGAGACTAGTTACGCACCGTGTCACAGTGTCACATTCCCCTTTCTGGTCAAGATCCAGAATACAAGATTGTATTCTGCTATTTGACATCAATTTGTCTGAAAGCACTTGCCTGCAGTTTCAACACTTCTCACGTTAAGACATATCTATCCATAATATAACCAGTTCACTCAAGGAAAGCCACATTAAAATGCTCCTTAGAGTAATCTGTACAGACTGTTTTCCATATGTTCCTTAAATATGACAGTAGGATTGAATTCAGAATGTCAACACATTTCACATTAATGAAGTTTAAAAAAAGCTTATTCTAGTATATTTGGATTTGGTTGAACTGAAACTGATTGAGAAATTAGAAAAGTGTTGGTGAAAAAATGACCTCCGGAGAGGGTACTTCTGGGGAAAATCTGCATCACAGTGCTTGCAGCACTGCCCAGCAGTGAAGGACTCTTGGCAGTGAGGACGAATGAATGAATGATTGAACGAAACCTTCCTCTGCCCCATCAACACCACTAGTTTGTATTGGGCACTTCTCCTCTACATTTATTTTCCTCCCTCTTCTCTTGGAAAAATCATGCAGGCAGAGCAGCTGTGATAATTTTTGAGCTCCTTCCTAGAGCTACTACTACAGGAGCCTTCACTGCGCTGTGGAAGCCAGGACAGGCCTGGGTGTAATTCTGGTTCTTTGTTGATATCTTATTATTCTCCCAAATACATCTCCCAGTTTACTTGGAAATTTACATAACTGTGAAGAGGATGGATGTCTTGCATATTAGAGTAGGGAACAGGATACCCTTGGGTAAATCTGGCAAAGAAATACATTAATATTTGTAAAAAAGCATTATAGTTGAGAGATACCTGATTATACGATAGAGTTGTTCTCTGCTAACAAGCAAGTAGGCACAGTGTAAAACAGCTACAAGGCAATAAAGTGCCAGACTCCCACATAAGAAGTCAGGCTGTGCTCCATTTACACATCAAGACTCTGTCCTGACAAACATGGCTGTGTGTAGCAGAAATACACTGGCCCACCCTTTGTTAGTGCCAGATGACTTAAAAGAGTATCTGCCCCACAGACAGTTCTTTTTTCAGAACAAGAACCTTTAGGGCACAGGAATAATTAGTGTCTACTGTCCAAAAGGTCTGGCCCATGACTACAGCTGGGCTTCCCTGGCTTCATGTGGGCAAACAAGGAACTGGGTCAGAAGAGAGGGGCAGAGCCTTCTGTAGATTAACTGTTAAAGCAAGGAGGTCCAGCTTTTCCTCTGCAAGCAGCTGGGACCACCTCTGACTAATCACTGACTCTGGATTGCTCACAACTCCAGAAAAGATCATACAAAGGTATTAGAAAAGGGGAAACAGGACAAGATACAAAACACGGGTTCATGAGGCTATACAATACCTGGCAATTTTGAGGACACCAACATAGCTGTGCCCTTGTGCATAGTACTGAGTGTGGACACCTGCATCAGCTCAAAGTGACAAAAATCAGTGAGAGTGGTAACTGTGAAATTACCTCTCCGATACCTTCCAATACTCCATGTATGAGCTTTTAACATAGATGTGATGCCACAGCCCCCACCTTGTCCTTTTAGCGTCTTGTCCCTAATGAGTTCTTATTATATCTCAGTGCACAGAAGCATCCTGCCCAGACATTGTATTGCTAAATTCTCTGGGCTTTCAGACAACCTGTGATGAAAGATAATTCAAGAAAGGAGAGTTATCTTAATGTTTGGAATCCCATATATTTAACAGCATTTCACTACATGTTATCACTCATCTAACACTGAGTTCTGTGTGAACTCAACAAAAGAGGAAAATAGGCAGAAGAGAAAAAAGGAAGAAGCAGGGCTTCTACTGCTCGTGCACATGGTAGCAGGGGGCTTCAGTCAGGCTGAAAAGACAATGGCCTAAAGAAGAAGACGTGGCTGACTACCAAAGACTGTTGTATACACGACACAGGCTTTGTACTCTTATTTCAGATGACAAGTAGAGTGGATGCTCAAAAGGACTAGCAGTCCAGGAGAGGCAAAAAAGAGTGCATATTAGAAGATCAAACATTTGACAGCCACTCATATTGCTGGGTCACACAGCCCAGCACACACAACCTAGCTGATGACTGGTGTCTATAGACATAGCTGGTTTTAGTCTCCTCAGAACACACTTGAGTAAATACAAACAAATGAAAGGGATATTTGATTCAAGTACCTAAGGTAACAAGGTACTTGCTTGCTCCACACAAAAACAGAGCAGATATGATATGTGGGGAATGAATTGTGACAGCCCTGACACTCAGATAGTGCCCCTCCAAGTGACGTCACCCGCTTGGCTGGTCCCCACTCTCCACAGTGTATATTAGTTTTCCTCTTTGTCTCAAGCTGTCACTTTAGGTTCATTTCACTGCAGTTGCCAAGCTATTGTAACGGGGAAAAGGAAAGAGAAACTATCAGAGTGAAGCTGCATGACAGTCTAAGTCTGATAATCAAAGTAAATTAAAGGAGATTTTATTTTTGAATCACATCATCCACTTTCCTTTTAAGAAAGCATCCAAAAAACCAAATCAAACCAAACCAAAAAACAACCCCTCCCCCCCCCCAAAAACCCCAAACAAAAGAAAACCCCAAACTCAAAAGAAAATACCCCACGAGGAAAACAAAAACCTACTTGTAACTTCCAAGCCATTTGAAATAAGACAGCATTTTGAGACATGGGTTAATACTTACTACTACTGAAAATCCATTTTGCCTGGCAAGATCTACTCTGATTTGGGGCGGGGGTGTGGGGTAGGGGTGGTGTTAATATAGAGGGGACAAATACTGTCTATGGGAGTGTGGAGATCTCTGCCAGCTGCAGTCCCATTTGCTTGCCTTCTTGCATTTACTAAAGGCCCAGAAGTGTCACTCTGTCTACCCTAGGTCAAGATTGATCCATGAAGTCTGCTGTGTCCAGTAACACAAAACCTGGGCTGGCTTTAGCAGTAGTTAGAGCACTATCATCTGTAACAGCACAAACCACCCCAGCTAGTTCTGCAATGCAAGAAGTTCGTCAGCTTTCAAAAGGAGACAGCATACAACAATGCTGTGGCCATGCGACAGACTCTCCCAGAGTGTGATCCAGGGGCAGCACCAGGAGCGTTTGAATTGAGCCACACGTAAGAATTTCTTAACCTTCAAGGTACAGGTGCTTCATGGGTTTCAACCAAACACTCTAAAGAAGTATACACAGGGCAGCGAAGGCAGCCACTGAGAAGACACCAAAAATGTTGACCTCCAGCAGTTTATACAAAAGCGAGAGCAGACTGGCATCAGCAAGAGACATAAATACGAAGACTTACACAAACCTTGGGCAATAGCATCAGTGCCCAATCAAGTTAAAAGGAGCATTTTTTCACTCCCAATTTGTTCATACACTACCAGCTACTTCCACAACGTTTTTTAAATTATTACCTTTAAGACTTGATACAATTCTCTAATATTTTTTTCAGCAAAATTCATCTCCTGAAGGGATATCTCCTGATATCTCAGCTGTAAGCGGCTATTCAATTGAAAGTCCTGAACTAAGTCTGTTCCCAGCATCCTGCTCTGCATGTATTCATCTGTATATGCACACTGTTAGAGTGTACATTTCTGAGGAATAGGTGTAGCTCTCCTGCTGAATCTGAGGCCTCAAGTAGTCAAAGAGATAGTAAGTATGCCCAGATTACCACTGGTTTACATGTGACATATGAAAATATACCTGAAACAGAGTATAAAGCAAACAAACACATGCCTGTTGCATCAACAACTATCAAGCTGGCCACTTTTGAAGGAAATGGTTGACAAACCGGAAAAACATACTTGTATCCTCCTATAAAAATTAAAAGTGGCTTTTTCCTGCTCAGTTTTCTGTTGCTGTTCAACCTGAATAGACTGAGTTCAATCAAAGGAAGCTGAAAAGGATTTGTTAAAGAACTGGGAAGGAAAGATTAAAGAATGGCCCAGATAAGGAACATCCCTCAAAACACTGGCACAGGATTTATAGCTAGAAAGAGGGACTCCCTGTGTTAAAGCCTGAGAAGAGGAAGATCAGAAAACACTGATCTGTTAAAAGATCCTGTCCTACAGACAGGAAAGCATCTTGGGGTGAAGTAGAAAAGACAGTCCAGAGTGAGAAAAAACTGTCAGCCTGAAAAATTCAGAAGCAGTCAGAACAGCCTGTAAAGAAAAGCAAGTTGTTCCTACTGGCTCAGATGTGAACAAGGTGGTGCTGACTCAATTGTGGATAGACAGGGAAACTTTGGCATGTGAATGTGGGTGTAGACCCCCTGCTTTTTACTTTGGTATGCTGAAAAGTTGCTTGGGGGTCCTTTTAATGAGAGCTACTGTTCCAGGCTTCAACAGATAAAGGAGGGCCCATGCCTGGACCTGTAAAAGTAGTTACTGGTTGGTACTCATGGGATTACAACGCAGGGTCTGACCTGAGAGCTGGTGGCTTAAGGGATTCCACTCCCAGAGAAGTAATGACCTGATAGGGACCAAAGGGGAGAGAGGAGAGACACATACTGGTTTTGGTAGGTCTCAAGACACACAGCAGCATCTGCTCAAGAATACAGAAAGTCATGGATTGAAACATTCAAAACCATGTTTCTGGAAAAAAAAGTACTACTGTTCTCAATTTTTGTGAGGAAAAAAAGAGGAATCATTATTTTCAAGACATTCTGAGCACTGAAGATGGATGGATGTACTGTCTGTATCTCATTCACTGATACTGACTTTGATTTGTGTAGAAGTGTCTACACAGTCACAAATAATTATTATATTGGAGAGGATAAAATAACATGATAAGGAAATATTGAAAGTATAATTACAAGAATAAATCTAAAAATCTCTTTTCCTATAATGTAGCTAGTAGACTACTCAATTAGAAGTTGTGTCAGATTGCTTACCATTGATTGCAAATGGCTTGCCAATTTTACTGACATGAAATGCTAAAGTAAGTGCCATTCACCAGTGGGGCAATAGGCAAACTGGCCTCATGGCAGCCACATGAACATGCTCTTGCACTTACACAGAGCCAAAATCTCATCAAATCTGAGGAAGCAAAGCACATAATTCTCAGATGTTTATTTGATTTAATCATTGTGCCTCCTTTTATTGATGGTATATGCACAGGTGCTTGTGGCCAAAGCTTCATTTCAGCAAATGTAAGCCCAATGTAAAAAGATCTCAAGGTGAGTGTAAATTGAAGAAGTCTGCTAATAGTTGGCTGAATGATTAAAGGATGTCTATTGAGCCACCACCTGCATGCACAGGGATCTGGACACAGATTCATTTTCACATATTAAGAAAAATAGAAAGGAAAACTTGGTAAACGAATTAAGAAACCTATCATGCTGTACTAACAGATTTACAGACAATTTATGGTCCGAGAGTAGTTTACAGCTGAACCAAAGGTTTTATGGCAAATCAATACAAAACAGTTTTATAAGCCGGTTGAAAAATCCTTCCCATTTATAAACAAAAGTTAAACAAGTCATTTCAGAAATACTTGATAACCACAAAGTAGTTTAGTCACACCTCGATAACCTGATCAACCCTGCACTCACAATGCAATGAACAGTTTTACCATTTGTGACGAGCCCTTGAATGAGCTTGAATTCTGACATAGACTTGCCTGGGCTCATTATTGAAGGCAGCACCCCAGAAAGCACCAGCACTGCAAGGTGCAGGTTCGCCAGCCTAGGACATGAGATAGCCAGGAGTCAGCCATCCTGGATAAACGAGAGGAAAAAACAAGCTCCACCCCACAGAGGAGCATCCTCCTGTGTATTCCATAGCCTTGTGACATGCAGCCTCTCCTCCAGACTCGGACTCAGGCCAGAAAGTTTTCAGCTGCAAAGTTACATAGTTTGAGCATGAAAAGTCTCCTTTTTGTCACACTCTGAGGACTGCCTAGCTGTTTTCTCCCTGCCTTTCTTAGTCTCCCCTTGTGGGAGCCAGTAAAAGGGACAGACCCCGAGAGAGCTCCCCAGGTTAAAGTGACTATAAAAGCCTCCCCCAGGATGCCCTGTTCTGTTATGGAAATGTATCCCAGTTCTGCTTCCCCCGTTTGCCTCTCCGCCCCCTTGTACCTTGCCTGCTCCTTTGGAAAGTTCTCCCTTCCCCACTCTCCCATTGGACCTTGTTCCCTGCCACTCACCCNCGAAGAAGCTATCCGGAGCGTGTGTGTGAATCTGTGTGAATGCAGTGACTGCCGAGCGACTTTCTCTTAAAGTCGGATCCGGAGGTCGTAGCATCCCACCAGAACACCCCCCGGATCCCGACATCCCCTGTCGATCAATTCCTGCTGGCTGGGTTTTCCTCGCTGACCATCCGCTCTTACAAAAGTTTCCCCAGAAAGTGCCAGCTGCCCTCCAGGGAGGCACATTCTATCCCCCTCCAGGAAATCCCCTGTCCCCTGCAGTAGCCAGGGCAAGACAGAGGTGGTGGCTTCCCCACTGCCTGCAGCACAGCCATCGTCTTCCAGAAGGGTCAAAATGTAATGACACACAGCAGACAAAAAGAATGTCAGCCACTTCATATTTCCAAAAAAATGTCATCTCTAAGGGTTATAAGATTAATGATTATTGCCTTGAAGCCAAGAAAAGAGAAATTTAAGACCAAATCGGAATCAGAAGCAATTGTATTGAAACTGGTAGAGATTCTCCTGATCAGAAGAGTAACCTGCTTTCCTGGCATAGGAACAAGAAGGATTTCAGAAAAACTTAATTTAAGAAAAGAAGATTCTTGCCTTGTTTTAAAAGCATGTTTTGCTTAACTCACGTCTACTGTATACGATGGTCCCTACCTTCTTCTTTATATTATTTGCACTCTTATCTATGTGGCTACGTATTCATTCTTTACTCTGTAGCTTATTCTGTATATTAAGCTTTTCAATTACAATCAGGCATTGTACCCACTTCGAAGGCAAATATCCTAATTTTTTTATATTAGCATATTTATCCAGATTTATTTGGGAGAATATCCTGAATCAGTATACTTGGGATTTTAAAGGGTAAATAGGGTGATGGTCAGAATACTTCTGAAACTTAACTGGTTGAAGTATTTATTGCTATATATACTTAGGAAAGGTAAATCTCGTGAGAAGGAGAGCATTTGTTGCGCTGAGAATACCCATATTTTGGGAATTGTACAAAATCCCATGGAAGGGAGAAGGCAAATTACAGCCCACCCGTATGTCTAGCTCTCACACACGCATTATTGTACAAAGTTTTTTCATTATTTGTTTTACATCTCTAGAGCCAAACACACCAATCCGCTTGCAGATGCAGGCACAAATCCACTGAAGTAAATGGTTGTGGATCTCCTTACAACACCAGTGAATTTGGCCCTTACATATAGAGTTTTATTTCTCCTCTAAGCTAAAAATACCTTTATATTTCAAGACTACCCTTTATTTGAGTTTACATCCCTTAGGACCAACACACAGCACAGCAGCGAACAGGCTAGAGGGGCTTTAGTGAACAGAGAACTCACAAAATGTGATCACAATGTGCTTTACAGCATGAGTAAATCCCCAGGGATCCCCCACATACACTTCCTAAATACTGAGAAAGTTAAAGCTGTCCGTCTAATCTATGGAAATGTGAGTTTTGAGCACTGATAAATTTGGACTGCTAAGAATAAACTCACTTTAAAATGCCAGTGATTTTTCTCAGAGAAAAAAAATTATGATAATATCCTTTTCTAAATTTCACACACAATAATTACTATGTATCTTGTTCCCTGCACACCTAAATTGCTTGAAATAAGTTGTCAAAGTAAATTGCCTATTCTTTCAATATTGGTAAATTATTCTTCTATTGTGATAATTTAAGATACGATAATTTTCATTTACTTAGTGTCTTTGAGAATTTTGGAACAAACTACTAAGCCATTTCTTCTAGAAACCTATTAGGTAATTATTATCATAAGGAGAATTAGTCTGGTTGAATTTAAGAGGAAAGAATTGATGATTATGAGATGGAGGTCATGAGAAAAGAAACTATGAAGTAAGGTTACTGGGATGTGAAAAATCTCTAAGTCATAATAGACATGGCCCATATACAAACTTGACTGTATTCTTCCTTCTCTGTAAATCAGTAGTATTTTTTGTGAAATCACTGTCATTACGTTAGTACAAAGAAATCAGAATTATGCTAACAGGACAGTGCTACTGAGACAACAAGGTCCCCTTCTATTGGCCTATCACAAGCTGCTTGTTCTTCTTGCCTCAGGTGTTTGTGGATTTGCCAGGGTTTTTAGCGGCCATCTTCAGAAAACAAGCCCCTGCACAGGACCTCCGTGTGGTAACCATGGTCCTCTGACCCATGCCTCATCCACCAAACGTGCAAATCTGACTAGACTAATTTTCCTTATGATAACAAAAAAAAGAGAAATGGATATTGGGGAGAAAAAGATAGCTCAGTGTAAGGAAAAACTACCTTAGCGATATAAATAATAAAAAAGACCCTTCACATCCATGAAGGAAATTTAATTATTTTTAAAAACAGAAAGCTCTTGACAATGCAGCTGCTCCCCATATGCCTATTGTGTGTAGATTAATGAGTCCTTTCTTTGGGATACAGCTCCGTTTCAGGCCTGTTGTTGGAAGAAAATCAATTTGTTGCTTGTGCAATGTGTAACACAGATCACCTCTGTACTGGGCAAGAACTTAAACAGACAGAATGACTTTAGTAGAGATTATTTGATACCTTCAGAGTATCCTGCAAAGACTTGACTCTGAGATTAGCTCAGCTGGTCAGAGCCTGGTGCTAAGAACACCAAGGTTGGTGCTAAGAACACCAGTGTTGTGAGTTCATACCCTGCATGGGCCATTTGCTTACAAGCTGGACTTGATGATCCTTTTGGGTCCCTTCCATCTTGGAATATTCTGTGATTTGGCCTTTGTTAGGTTTCTGATAATGACATTGATCAGAGGCCTGATCTCTGCTTGTAAAAGGAGGATAGCATCTGCTTAAATCACCTGTTACATATTAGATCAAACAGAAATAAGCCCTCCACTTTGGCTCATTCTCTGGTATTAAGGTTAAAAAGGTATACAACTATTTTTCTTGGTGAAACCAAAGCAATCACAAAGCAAAAATTATTACAAAGCTGGGAAAAAAACAGAAATATGTTTTTAGTACATGCCTTTGCTATTTATTTTTTTTTATCATAATAGCAGTTGTAAATCTGAAAGAGAATCCAGACACTACTTTCTGAGGGAGTGTGGGAGAAAGTGGGGGCAGGTCTAAGTCTCTTGCTGTTTTATCCTCTGAGCGAGGCTATTGTGAAGATTTTCTTAACATGGGAAGCAGAGCAGGTTTAACCGATGGTTAAAATAGTAATTCCACATAACTTTGCTGAAATTAAGCATAAACAGTGCAATTGTGAAAGCAAATGGAAAGCAGGAAAAATAACAAAACGTGCTTCGACCTTGCAGCAAAATGGACCTCGCTGAAGCACTGGCTTGAGAAGCCGCTCTATGAATGGTTTCATTCAGCACAGAGAGGAACAGCAGCAGCGGCAGTGCCTCCGCTCCCCTCACCACCCCAGCTCTGCCCCGGCGCCGGCAGCTCCGCACTGCCCCGTGGTGCGGGGACCCTCGCGGCCGCGCCGCAGCCCCCGCAGGGAGCCACCCTGGCACGGCAGGGCGCCCACACGGCCACCGAAAGGCAGCGGCCCCGGGTTCTCGGTGACCCACGGCGGCGGCGGGGCTGTCCGGCCCCGGTGCCCGGCCCCCAGTGCCGAGGGGCGCTTGGGCCGCGGCTCCCCCGGGCGAGGCGCGAGGCGCGGGCCTGGCCTCCGCTGCGAACCGCGTGACAAACAATTAAATGCCCTGTCAGGTCCCTCTGCCTCGCAGGGAATAACCACAGTGATTACAAAGAAACATTTCAGCATTCCCCTTTATTCCCTCGTTTGATCTTAGTAGGAATGACTCTGATAAAACTGACGCACAGTTCCAGTTATGATAAAATACACAGTGCCTGTGGAATAATGCTGTCCTGGCTGAGGCTCACCCATGAAAGCCCTTATTCTTTTGTATTTTCAGCTTTTCAAAACTTTTTTTTTTATTATTTGTCAGTTGAATTGTGTTAGAAGCTTATCCAGATGCCTCTATACTTGAAATAGAAAAAAAAAATTACTTTGTTAAGATGTTAGGCAGCACTGAATGTAGTTATCATTATTTGTGGCCTTTATATCTACATTACAATTTTGTCACAAGCTCAATGTAATATCTAGAAATCCCCTTAAAATAAAAACTAGTGAGTGTGTTATGAAATTACAGCCAGGACAGATGGCCAGATCCTGTCATTGGAAATAAAAGTAATGTTATAAGTGTATAACTCCATTGGGGAAATTGAGTACCATAATAAAGTAGACTTCCACTTTCTGCAATGAAATTCAATGACTGTTGAGGAGTTTAGGGTTTAGAAAATTGAAAAATGAAACCTTTGGTTTTCCGCTGCTGTTTGATGATGTGTAGCAAGTCCCTTTATGGACTGAGGCTAACATCCAAATAGTAACAAGCTTGCAGTGAATAGAGCCCACAGAGGATCAGCTACTAAATCTTGCAATAAAAGCTGTGTGATTTACAGTAAATTCCAGAGGGCTGACAGCACCACAGCTGAGGGCATAAACACTTCTTTCATGGCTGAAGCTTCAGTCAGCTCTGTCTGCTGTGAAGTACAATTGAGCAGTGAGGCATGCTGCTTACCAGCAATGACTTTGATAAATAACTAGGAAGTCCCACTGTTGGCTTAAAACTAGAAGTTGTTCAGTTGCAATTCTGCATTTGTCCTGCTTTAATGGGTATGGAAGTGGCTTTAGCTGTAATCTGTCAGTGATTGATTAGGCCTTCCTGGATCCCTTCCCCACACCGCTCCCAGCTCCCTGCTCTCCACAGTCAAAACAAAATTCGTACATATCTGACTGCCCTCTTATGAGGAAAGTAAACACTCTTAATTCTGCTCAAGTGAGTGTAATTTAAATGTCTGCAACTAATAAATTGTGGACAGACAACCCGTGTTAACAACGGGGTACCTAAAGGTGCAGGTGCTTGTGCAACTTCTGCTCGCCACTCAGTTATGCTGGGGTGTAAAAGCCTAATCGGTGTAATTAATGTTTTTTATGCATAGGTACAAGAGCCAGGGCTGGAGCAGAGCCTTGGATTCCTAACTGCAGAAGAACAGAGCTCCAAGGCCGAATGCGGGATCATTCATTAACATGCTGTGTGAATTGGACATAATGTTAAACATGTGCACAAATGCCACAAAGCTACTCAGAAAAGGAGTGTAACAGTAGTACAAGAAGCTTCAATAAGGTTTGAAATACTTGGTCAGTTATGTGCAGATGTGTCTGGGTAAAATGCAATATATAAATTATCTGCTCTGATTTGGCCAGATGTGGGAGTATTTTCCTTGTAGTTTCAGCTGGAAAGGGAAAAATAAACACAAGCCAGAGTAATACTACATCTAGAAAAAGCTATCTTTAACAGAAAGCTGGGATGAGAAAGTCTCTTTACCTGATATCAATAGTTAGCACACAAAAATTCAAACTGTAACATCTGACTTACGTAAAAACTTCAGTGGAGAGTGGACATGATTCTCCACGCATATACATAAAACATTGTTGTGAGATTGTGTAAGCACAGATTTGCCAATAAGTAGAGTAGTTCTTGTATTCTCTGTGCTGTTTTCCTGTAATCTTGTAACTGAGTTACTGCAAGTAAACCAGGGAGTGTAATATGACACAGAGCTGCTCTATGATCCTTAAGAAATCTAAAGGTAAATACTGTGTGTACATAGCCTTAAAATACAGAAAACCTGAGTCTGAGTTCCTGATTCTGCCTCAACTGCCTCTATAGTTACTGGAAATGAGGCAAAAGGATAGTATGGATTCACCCTACCTCTGAAGCAGAATATTTTGCTTTTAATAGAAAGAATGTATTCAATCCTCATTCTTGCATTACTTCAGGCTCTACTGCCATCAGAATTATAGATAACTTTATTTATTTGGGACTTTTACAAATCCGTTTGGTTACTTGTGTATGCCACCATGTTATTTTCCAATGGTCTGGTATGGGGAGGACCCTCAGTTTTTGACAAAGATGCATCAGTGCTCATGCAAAGTGAACAAAGACATTTTTCTGGTTTACAGTTTGTTCAATACGGAAACGAGCAGTGACTGGGGAGAGGGTGGGTTCGTTCTATAATTTTGGAGGGGGGGGTATTTAGCTGAATTCACTCTTTAAGTATACTGAGTATATTTCTCAAGTTTTTATTGTCAGAACCATAAGACTATCAAATAAAATAATGCCACAGAAAGAAAACGTCTTCTAGCAGTGTGGTGTGACTTGATTTTAACAAGGTCATTTTCAATGCTTTTTTAAAAAGTGATTAAGTATGATTTTTCATTTCTGAAACCGTCCACTTCTCATTGCCTGACCTACATGCATTGAATTGTTCCAAAAGCATTATAAGGGCAATTATTGTTGCTTTGAACTTCTCTTGCCATGTCAGAGTAACTAGAAATAAGACATGGGAGAAGGTGGTGTTTGATTAGCTTGAACATTTGTGAAAAAAGAATTTTTACTCCCCCAAGGATTTAGGAAGAAGCCTACCCATAAGTATACAATCAAGGAGAGATTTGCATACCTCAGAAACAGCAGTTCAAGCAGGAGAATGTGAGGTCAGTCAGGAGTAACTAGTTAAGAAATTCAATTGACGGCTATTTTCCCCATGCTTTTTTATACTTGTGATTTAATACCAGTTGATCTGAACTACCATTAGAAGCTGCTGAGAGAATCAAAAGCTTAGGTCGAATTCACATATTAGACTGTGAAGCACAGTTATACTCCTGTAAGGTAAGTATTCTACATTTCTTTAAAAGGGACAGAGGTCTTTTTTCCCATTTAGAATGTCAGTCCCATAATAATTGCTTATTATATCTATCAAAGTTCTAGGAACTCTTATAGCATGTTTTTTACCTATATTGCAAGAGCTTTAAAAGCTAATAAACTTACAGCAAAGGTGTGAGGATTTTGAGTTCTAATAAATTCTTGTAAAATCATTTTAGGATTCTGTCCAGAGGAAAAGGCAATGCAGAGAGGATATGGATCTCTGAAGCTCTGCCCACTGATTCAGCAAGAACTCACTGGTTTGCAGAATCCAATTTTTCCATGGTTGCAGATTCTAGGCTGGACACAGAAAGCTTATTTACATGAAACTGCTCACTCCTTACTTTATGTGCATTGTCACCTCTGTGTCTCTCATCCCAGTTCCGCAAAGCCAATTCTACAAACTTGCTCTGCCAATAATCATGCATATTCAGTTGTTACTGATTAATGCTAAGCCCTGAATTTTATTTTAAACCAAGTGCTATTCACAATTTTTTCATGTCTCTTCTAAGAATGAAAGCTATATATGTGAAGCAGTTCTTACTGTTTAGTAACTGAATTATATTTTAAATCACATTATTCAGAGGAGTAAAGTATAATAGTGTAGCAAACACCATTTAATAGTGACACGTTTCATTTGGACAGCCACTTAATTGAGATATCTTCCAGGGAAACTGTTTAGTCTACCAACTGTAAATGGCAATGACTACTGCTTAATCAGAACCATTTTAGCATAAATTTCGCTTAATAGGGAAACATTTGCCTGGTGACAAATACTTGAATAGTGTTTAACCAAGTGTTAAATAGTTATACAATTCTAGACTCTCCTTTTTAATTTTAGTAGTGAAGTGCCAGAAAAAGATTAAAGGGAAAAATACAAGTTGAAATGCTGTAAATATCCTGGCTTTTTCTTTGGTTTCATTTTTTTTGTTCTTGATGAGCAGAGTATTTTGTCTTTGTAAAGCTTTATCAACTATTTTTAAGACTTCATCTCCTAACTGGGACAAATAATCAGGAAGATACAACATCCATGTATAATCTCAGTAACAGATTTATGCTGACACCCTTAATAATAAGCTTAATATTAATATTAATTACAATAAAGTTATAACGTGATAACATGTATGTGCCCTGCCAAAAGGCATCTTGGGTCTCCAGCACAGTCACCCTTCACAAAAGAAGGCAAAATTCAGTCCTAACACCAATATCCAGAGATCCCTTGGTCATCCCAGGAACTGAACTGACATGTGAAAAGATCACCCACCCAGAACAGCTCACCTGCATATATTCAATAAGCTTACCTAAAATAGCTGTGTCTGTACTGAAAAAAAAAAAGTAAAATGAAAACAACCATTTCAAGATCCCGTCAGAAGGACTCTACATTTTTGCTCAGGAATACACAACGGATAGAGGTGTTTCATACTAACATACCCTTACCGAAGAAACCTTACTCCCACCAGCCAGTCTGTCATCTCTTAGTATATAAAGATGGCAAGAAGTGTCTTCTGCTGTCATTTACTGTTTCAGGAGATATGTCATCAAGCAGTCCCTCAGGAGTATTGCTGCTATTAATAATTATAGCTTAAGGATCTAATCCTTTAAAGGACTAAGCACCTCAGTGAGAAGTCAAGAGGCACAAAGAACTATTGAAAAGCTGAGCACCATCCCGGATCAGGCCCTTCGGTACTTGTAGGAAGCACTTGAATCACTCTCATGGTACAATAAGAAGTCAGTGCAGTAAATCACAGAACATGTAAAAGGTTTTCTTGAATAAATGGTTGCACTAATAACATCCCATTTAATTAGTAAAAAACCATATTGAAACATGTCACAGAAAACATGGCAGGGTAATCTCCACAATATATAACAGCTGATGAGTTAACTGGGTATTATGAATATGGGTGACTATAACCCAAATATAGAGGTATCCATTCCGATAGGCTGTATGACAAGTAGCCTATTGTTTCATTAATTTCTACTTTTAAAAGTTAATTTCTTCACTTTTTAGTATTAGTCATGTATTATGAAAATTAACATAAAGGTGATGATAATGCATGATCTTTATATGCCATCTTATTAAAATGAAGCTATTTTTAATACTTTTAAGAGGCCTATCAGAAAACACAATTTATATCCTCAAAGTATATTTTGTCAGTTTCAAGTATAATTTTTGCATTCATATTCTTTTATGAATTTTAATGGAGACACTTAAATTGTAATTATTCCTCTCAGCTCAAATGCAGGTAACAAATGGAATTCAATCAGTGTTTGCGCATAATGACCATCATTAAGAGAGAAATAATAATGACATTCTCTCTGCATTAAACTTGCAGACTCTTTACACAATGATCTGAATCCCATTATTGATCTCCATGGAGATATGCAATTGTCACCTATTCTGCATAATATCTGAATGTTAAATACATTTGTTTGGAACAAATATTTTAATGAATACAGTCAGTTCCACTTAATTAACTATCTGATAACTGAATATTTTTGCTTAATAATTGAACATGGAACATCAAAATTGTCCCTTTTTTTTAGTCAAATGCACTTGAGATTAGACACAGACATTCATTTAAATTTTTGTAAAATGTACATATAGTTTAAAATTTCCATTACTTTTCTTTAAAGAATACATATTAAGATACTGGCAAAGTATTTAGCAATCACTTTTTTTCCCTCCTTTGCTTTTACTAAACCTAGTGAACACTTCAAACTTGAAACATTTTCCTTCGAAAACTATCTCTTTTCTTCTGGAGAAAGATACCTCACAAATGGGTTGCTACCAAAAGGTTGCTCGTGAAGGTCTGAATACGTCACTGAGCTACTCTGATGCCTTGTGAAAAACAAGCATTGAATTATTTGTTTCAGGAACTGGATGGCTACAAACATCTAGATCTTGTACGCATACATAAGAAGTGAAGAGCTAAGAAAGTGGATTCTATATCTTTCAGACCCACCAGTGTTGAAAAAGACAACAACAGTTATTTTTCGCTCAGGTCAGCATTCTGAAATGTAGGAGGGAAAAAAAAAGATGCTTAAATGTAAAACAATGAACAGAAGTTTTAGAACAGCTCCTATCTTATATTGATAAAAACATCTTATTCTGAAAATCTGGGGTGTTTAGCTGTAATAATGATTGCTGAATTCAACCTTGTCTGAATAAATCAGGCACCTGAAACTAAAGAGATAAATGAGAGTAATCCCAATTGGCATTCAAAGAACCTACCTGTGGATGCAGCCATCTTGTTTAAAAAAGTACTTTTGGTGGCACTGGTGATGGGAGAGGCTAGTAAAAGTTGCCTTAGAGGAAAGTATGAGAAATCCCAGAGTGGATAATTAAAAAATAACTTGGTCATAGGGGAAGTTTCTTCCCATTAGTCAATACTTGGCTAATGCTATGAACCATCAGGAGTCATCTACTTTGTTTAAACACTGAAATTATAGATCTTTTGATTATCCATGTAAATGCCTGTTTCCTTCTTAGGATCCTGCTAAGGTCTTAGCCTTCACGATGTTGTAGTTTAATTCCAGCCAGTAACTCAGTCCCACAAAGCCTCGTGCTCACTCCTCCCTGGTTGGACAGGAGACAGAATCAGGAGGGTAAAAGTGAGAAAAGTTATGTGCTGAGGTTAAAACTGTTCAATAGGTAAAGCAAAAGCCACACACACCAGCAAAGCCAAACAAGGCATTTATCCACTACTTCCCATGGTAAGACAAATGTTCAATCGGCCCCAGGACAACAGGGCTCCACCACACAGTGACATGGGAAGACAAATATCATCACATCCCCTCCTTCCCTTCTTCCCCCAGCTTTGTATACTGAGCATATACTCAGATGCACTGCATTCACTACAGCCTTGGCAAAAGACAGGAGGAATGAACAAGGGAACTGAAGAGCTTAATGAAAGCCTGTTTTTCTAGACTAACAGGATTCTTCCTTAGTGGTAAAGTAAAGGGGTTTCCAGAAACCCCAACAGGCTGACCTTTTGGAAAACCAGTGTAACTGCTTTCAACATAAAGTGAACTTATGAAAATGCTATCCTTTAATTTAAAGCTCAAATCAGATTTCTATAAAAATCAGTCAACATACTTGCACATTTCATGCAGCTGAAATAAATGCTAATGCATTGATGTTTCTAGTCCGTGTTTAAGTCACCCATCCACTCAGCATGTCTTTTAAAGACTAAATAGAAAATACCTATCAGTTTCTATTCACATCTTCCACAAAGAAATATTAGACATGCAGCAAAATTGCAAAAAGAAAAGCAAAACCATTAAAATTAGTTATTTTTGGTTGGAAAAAATACATTTTAAAGAAGCTAAAAAAACTTTAATTGTAATAGGAGAACCAGAAGCAGTATGCTTGTGTGCTTTATGCTTCCTCCCTCTTTGTCTTCAAAATGAACAATCAATTAGAGTGAGAGAATTTTTTTAGCAAGGATTCTATACAGGATACTAGAAGATCAGACACAGAATGAAAGATTATGACACTGAGAGAAGTGCAGGGCATAAAGATTAAAGTAGGCAAAGTTAGAAAGCTAATTTGAAAATCACCACCAGAAAAACACGACATTTAGTGGAATATTCTAGCTCAGTCCTATGCAGAATAGCATTCGACCCACATTGTTGTGAGTATTGCTTTAGTAGCTGCACCACATACCAACGTATTTGCTAAGGACTATTTAAGCAGGATCTGTGTATACCATCATCTCTAGTCTGGGTGGTACTTGCAGTATTTGTATATCTCTATATTTGATCATTCCCTTTATATTATGCAGAATGCATGACATCCCATGGATGGATGCAGAATGTGTTTACTACACCACAACTCGATCATTATCTTGGGTGAATGGCCAGAGTGTGTCCCAGAACCTGCTCATTATTATGGGGGCTGCATACCAGTAATTGATCACTCTTCCAATACTGTACAAGAGCTCTTAGGGTGGATGGAGGGGGAATACATTCTGTATGTAGACTCTACATTTATTTTGTTTTGGACAGTGAAGTATACAGAGAGTGAATTATAAAATGCTCGTGTCTTCACTATTGTTTGTCGGGAGAAGGAACTATTGTTTTGAGAGATAAAAGTAAAACAAAGCATCCAAGAAGACTGAGCTATGACATGGCAAAAAGAGTAAGTGCTTGGGAGAAAGAATGATTATATTTCTCAAGGAATACCAATAATGTAGAAAAGAGTAAAATGCATCGATACACAAGTTTTTTAAAAATGCAAAAGCAGAATGGAAAACGGTGTTACTGCTACGGCTAGAGGCACACAGGCAAAGTGCAAAAAAACGACTAGGGTGGATGCCAAGGTGGCTGGGTAGTAATATCTTGGCTACACATTTTACATCAGAGGCACAAGGCAAGTCTATTAGATATGCCACTTAGACAGCATGTTCTAATACCTAAACTCTGCTCAGAATCTCTCGCCTTCTCTAGGTAAGCCATGGGGTGAATAGCAGTCCCTCTGTTGATGACAGAGGTAATGCTGTTGTATCTTGCTAATCATTTTCACTAGATTAGGTCCTACCATTTATATAGAAATAATTTGTTTACTTTACTTGTTCAATGTGTTGTTTTTCAGGTGATTTATCCCTGTTACTGAGTTGGCTATTTTTCAGTTTGTGCATTTATTTGTTTTCAATGTGCAGTGCCAAGACTGGCTAGGATACCATCTTTACAGCATTATTTTTTAATGGGTAGTAATCAGTAATCAGTATCAGTAATACGGCAATATATTTATAGACAGAGCAAAACAAGAAACTAAAGTGTAGGGTGATATTCTGTTTGCACTATTACACCAAATCAAGGCAGCAAGCAATGACCAAGAACTTGTCAACCCTTCACTGGCTCTTCATTTGTCATAGCTAGTACAAGAGAACATAACAAACAAGTCACTTCTTTGCCAGGTTAATTTTTTCCAAGGACAGAACTCCTTCATTAGACCTGTAAATATATTGGCCTTAGAAAAGGCCTTATAACAGTGCAGTATTGCATTGCCTGGGGGAAGTATTGCTGAAAACAGCTGAAAAGAAAAGTCATTCCACAGTCATCACTTTTCAAGGCCACTTGTTTCTACAGCCGAAATACAGCTGATGAGGAGATTCCCTTTTGGACTAAACAGGAATCTTACAGAAAGTACAATTAGACGGGTGTTTTAAAAAAAGAAGGGAAGCAAGTATACCTTTTATACTGCAACTTGCAACAATTTGCAAAACCAGAAGACAACTGGTATTTTTTGGCGAGAGGAAAGAATCTAAAAACTATGGCTGTGGTTAAATGACACACTAAGGCTGGTATTAGAAATCCTGTAAGTGAATTGTAAACAAACTGTGAACACACTGTAAGCACAGGACTAGAAAGTGCAGCTCCCTTTTAGCCAGAAAAAAAGTGTAAAGAATGTGTGAATTTTGTACCGTGTTCTAAGTACTTCACAGAAAGAAACCTCAGTTATTGAAGCAGGACGTGGGTTGTGGAATCATGAATCCATGAGCTGTGTAATGTTGCAGGAGAAACAAAGACATAGATAGTCCTATTTGTAAAATCATTTAATCCATGATTATTATTGCTCACATGTTTTAGCAGTCACACTTTAAGGTGACCATTCCTTTATCCTGGTAGCACACACAAAGGCTGTGCAGCAGATCTGCCAATGGCCCACAGAAGGTGCTGGACATTTGCAGTTCGTATATTTTACTTGACATTTAGGCAGTGGTTTAAAACGCTTTTTGTGGCACATATCGGTGGACTAAATGGGTTCTTGGCATAGTTTATACTTGTTTAAGGCCTACCTAATTCACTATAGCTTCTTTGAGATATATAAATGTGTAGTTCAAACCATTTATCTTGAGACTATTCCCTAATATTCCTTCTTAAGCATGTTCTCCAACAATGATGTTTAAGACTATTTCACAGTCGTCTATCATAAACTAACATTCAATATTAAGGAGTTTTAACAGCTCTCTAGCTCTCAGAGAGGGGCAGAAGCAAAGGTACATATGGAGGTGCTATAAGAATTTGGAATGTTTCAGTAAACTAAATCATAGAAGTATGCTAATGAATTAATTTCTAATGTGCAGGCTAAATTTCCTCTTTCTGTCCTCAGAACAAGTTATCTCAGAGATCTGAAGTAGCTCCACAGCTAATGAAAAAAATGTGAAATGACAAGATCAGAAGAATAAGCAATCGCATTTTTGGTGCATGAGTTGACATTTTTAAAAGAAAACATTTTCAAAAGGAAACCATCCCTTTCACTGTTCATGGGGCTTTTTAAAAAGCTATGTACATTTTAATATATATATAACACATTCAGATCATCAAATCTCAAACTGAAGGATTTTTTCCTTTTTTCTATAAGGTATGCCATAAGAGCTTATCAAACCCTTTTGGAAGTATATTTTTATTTGAAACCAGAAAGTTTTCTTATCCTGCTAACTAAAAAACAGAGGACCAAGCAAACCTAAGGGTCAGAAAAATCACAGAATCTGATAATAAAGTTATAAGCCATTACACTTAAATAGTATTTAGAGACAGCTCTCCAAATTACGCACATATTTAAATTCTAAACTAAGCAAAAAAAAATCTTTTTTGGTAGTTCTATTGTTAAAAAAAGATGTATAATACTCCAAATATTAAAAACTTAAAAGCACAGACAGCTTCACTAAGATAATATTGTAGCCTTGTAAACTTACTGTAAGTGACAGATCAACATTTTCAAGCAAGGACAAAGTGAATCCATTAGATGAAATACTGCCATCATTACCTATTTTTAGCAGTAATAATAAATACAGTCATTATGATGATGAATAACTAATGAAACGGCAGGCCCAGGAAACAGCATTGTAAAGCTTTCAAGAAATTCGAGTCAGATCCTGGAATTGTAGGTATTACCAGTCTATGTCTTATTTACCTTCAGACTTCAGTAGAACTTTTCAAGTAGTGCATTGAAAGTGCATTCAAGTAGTGCACTGAAGCTCACTGTAAAACAAAGGTAACAAGATAGAAGAAGAAACATAATGCAGTAGACATCATACCGCATTATAATCCAGCCTAAAGAATATAGGACATGGAGAACATATAATTCTTGCTAGGAGGAATTGCCACAGAATCTATTCTTTTGTTATTACACAGAACTAAAATATGTTCCACAGTTAGGAACACGTTAAAATAATTCTTTAAGAGATGGGAGCCCTGCACCACCCCATCCCCCCCCCTCCCCAGGACTTGCTAAATTCTATTTATATTTCTAATCAGACATTAGGTAGATACCATAAAATTTGATAAATGGAACATACTTTGCACTGATTAAATGATCAACAAAATGGAATTAGTATGCTTTCATTTACTATGTCAGCACAGTGACTAAAAGCATTGAAGATATTATCTTATTCCTACCTCAAAAAACCATATTAACTATTTCCAAATTTTGAGGAATTTTTAAAAAATGACTCTCTGGAAATGGACTATTCTGGAAACACAGTGCAGATCTGGAAACTTTTTGAGATACAACCTTCCACCTCTTTTGTGGCTTCTTAGCTTTCTAATTTTCTTTAAATACACGCCTCAGTATCTGAAAGGTACCAGAATATTTACCTCAATCATAGATACCTGATTTTTAAGAGAAGATGAAATAGAGAATCAAGACAAATCATATAATTGTTCAAAGTCTTAGCAATATGTTCATCTTTAAACTAGGATTCTGTAAATTACCTGTTTTCCAGAGATCTGCTTCCAAATCTTTTTTTCATAGGAGACATTTCATTCTCCAGTCAGGTTTAAAGTTAATTCCTGGTTCTAACACCATTCACTTTTTTCTGACTTTGTTTGAACAGCCAGCTTTAATGTTATTTATGAGTTCTCTCACCCTAAAGTGCATACAATAGCAATTCATTGGACAATGAAACATTAAAGATGGTTTGTTTGTTCTACTGAACATATAAGGGGAGTGATTTAATTGGAATATTTCTGAAAAAATAAGTATTATTAAAATTTAAAAATATTACATGGATCTCTAAATAAAATTCATTTAGAGAAATAAATGAACAGAACATTTAGAATTTTTAGACATCAACTTTTTATTTCATAATTTATGACTTAATATATAATTGCTCTCTTAATTTTTTGTTTGCTGTCTCTATCTATCCCTTAAAAGGAAATGCTTTGAGTAGCATATATCTCAATATGTTAACCTGAAGTATGAATTAATGTCATCTTGGACCTAATACCATTATCTAATACACTGTAAACATTGAGCAAGTTTCACTGGTGTCACTGCCTTTTCCCAAACATAAACATTATCATTAATCTGAATGGCATCCCTCCAAACTTAGTTTGTTTTTAAACAATCCTATTTCACCTGTACCTTCAAGCCTGAATCATGTAAACATTAATAGTCTCAAGTTTGCTTGCCTTTTGCACTTAGGCAGTGCTCAGATAGGTGGGAAGGTGGGTAAAAGGTGGGTAAATCCAGCTGTCTCCCAAGAAGTGGCATTTTCTTAGTCAGTTAAATGTAATACAGATGGCTTTATCTCACTCTAAAATTAAGGTCAAGCAGATTAAGAGTAATGTGATACCCTTTTGCTAGGAAGGTCTGAATTTCTGATCCAGACAGAATATTAAAGACATTTTGTGCTATGCAGCTGGTAGAAAGGTACTCAGAAAACTTTTATAGCCAGTGGTGGCAAGATCCCTTGCCTATGGATGATCTTGTAAAGATGGGTGGAGTCTGTAGGATGTCAAGGAGAAAAATAACATCTTTAGGGCTGTCCTCATTTTAACAAGACAGTTTTTTAACTTCTTGGATCTTCTTGGACCTCTGAAGAGCTTTAAATGGAGACTTGGGAGCAGCCAGCCTCAGAATAAACCAGTTTACTAGACTCCTTGCCAGATGCTGGATTATACATTCACACATCTAGCATAGGATCTAATTTCAATTTCTAATATTGGAAAATTATATAGGGGTAGATGGCATGTATGTTCCACATGCAATGAAATGTTAATAGGGCAATCACAGAAAAATGGTTGTGTTTTAGCATATTTTACTTTTAATATCGTCCTAACTACGAAAACATAAGCCATGAATTTATATCAAACAAAATAACAATGCATTTTTCTCAACATGTAGTTAGATAAGACAAATACATCTAGATGTTGCATTCAGTCTTGTCTGTGCATGAGGGAAACATTATGTATTCAGAGGGAATGTTGAATGAAACAATCCCAAATTGCTAAATAACTTTCAAAGAAATAGTTGTTTTGTTCCATCAAAATGTGAATGGAGATAGCTTGAAGAATGTCACAAAGAGAGAAACAAGGGCTAATATATATCACAATGAAAGTGAACTGAGAAAGAAAATATCTAAAAGGACAGAATGGAGAATTCCTATTTGAATGATTAGTTAGGATTTGGAATTTTTCATTATTTCTGTAATTGTTTACTTATTCTTGAATGATAACCATCTGGGACTAGTTGAGATTATTATTTCCCTTTTTCCTTGCTACTTCATCTACACTGAATGCAAATTTCAAAACGAAAATGCCATAGTACCCACAGGGTTAAAATAAATTTTTTATGTTCCCCTTTTTTCTTCCCATGAATTATGTCTTCCCTGAAGTGAATTTCTCACAAAGATTGTAATTTGAGGCTACAGAAGTTTTGTCCCAAGCATGCATGATCTTTTATATCCTAAACTCATATTGTATCAGGTAGAATGAAATCAATTGAATGTGTAAATTCCTTAAATAATAGCAAATAGAGCAAATTGAATTTCAAAGGGAAAAAAACGGTGAACCTGAAAAGCTGTGGTAAGAAGGTCATCAGCAGAATTAACAAAAAAGTCTGGCAAAGTTACAGTTAGGCAGTCAGTAATACTCTATTGATCAGACTTTCTCAATCAATGATGCTGTGCCTAGATTATTGATGCAAAGGTATTAAACAAAATTTTATTTCAGCTAACTTGTTGGCTCAGATGTCAACTGAAAGTCATTTCCCAAGTCAATCAAAGGTATGATAAATCTGAGCAGAGTTAGTTCTTCAACACCTTTGTATACCTTCTACTTTTCAAATATATAATGAGCTTTGAAATGGCAACATTTAAAAGAATATTTTAACTAGGAAGAGCAAAGACATAGCATTTACATAAAAACACAGAGAACCAAAGCACAGACTAAGTAGGGAATAGGAAGAAAGAGATACTTCATATGACAAGGGAAATTGGCAGGTTACATCAGATAATATCAAAATCCAAATGGGTATCTACAGGTGGCTTATAAAAAAATATATGATTTCCTCTTAAGGTTGACTTGTTCATGTCACAGAGTCCTCCACTCACACGACAGTCTCTGCTAAAGAAAGACTAAGAGCAAAGCAGGTGCTTACTGCAGAATAAAGGAAAGCCCTTGAGCAACCATCCATCCTGCAGTTGGTTTTGTTGTTGCTGGTAGGCTTCCCAAAAGCTTGCATTTCAGTAAACATAGCATACAGTCTGGAAAGGGAAGGAATATATAATCTAGGACAATGCACGAGTTCATTTTAATTCACGCATTCATCACAAGGTACGTTCACCACAGCGGTGCCAAAATCAAGTGACCATGCCTGTGAGATTTGGGTTTCACTGAAGCTCCTTGTTTCACAATCTTGTGTTCAACATGATTCTAAAAATGCACTTAAACAAAAATTAACAAATACCTATCTCTGGGAAAGCCAGAGAAAGAGGTGCACTTGCAACATAGTTGCTCTATTTGACTTATCTTTCAGTCACAATCGACAAAACCATTAGCTATAGTAAACTAAAAAGAGCTAAAGAGAGTACTAAGAAAGTGTGCGTGTGTTTTTGCAGGGTTTTAGGGTTTGTTAGCTTATGAAAGATGTAATTGACTTGAATGACCTTAAACCAAATTCAATGTAATATAAGGATCAAAAGAACTCTTTTATCAAAGAGAATACAACAAAGTTTTATTTTATACTCTTTTTTTCTTTCATTTTCAAAGTGAACAGATTTACAGTATATAAACTATATTGGACAGAATTCAGATATATTGCATTGCAAAGAAAAATTTACATCCTAAAAAATAAAATTTGCTTATAAAGGAAAAAAAGCGAAAGATAAAAGGCTTTAAGGAATTGGAAAAGAAAAAGAATATAAAAAGGAAAATGTAAGAAAAAGACACTTCAGAAATCATTTGATAATATTTTCTGTCAACTGAAGTGTGATACATTTCTGTGAGTTCTCTAAGAATTCTATCTTGTACGGTAAAATCCTAAAGAGCTTTTTAGGGAAAAAAAGTGTAATTGCATGCATTGAAACTAATTCATGAGAACCTACTTTGATCCTGCTTTATTTGCAATACTATTATTCCTTTATCTCCTATAAACTTACACATAAGTAGGATCTGGGAGCAAAAATTCAGCTACAACCATTAAAAAATTACATCAGCAAGCAAAAATGTGCCATAAATTAATTTAGATTTAATTGAATTCTTTAGGGGTGAAATCTTCTATTTTTAATTAATTCCTTCTGTGCTGTCAATTTGTTTAAAAATAGACAACAGGAAGGACTGAAAACTCTTCAGTTTTCAGGACTACTGTGTCAAGAAAAAATCAAAACCAGTATCACATCTGTAACCATAACTTGAGCACAGAACTGAAGTAGAATATCTGTATAGGTTGTGTCTGATTCAAAGAGTTGAAGTAGACTTTTTCCTATCTGGATATTTGATCACATCAACCTCGTTTATGAATCCATCCCCTAATTCCTACTTCATTACATTCAGTTGCAAATCTTAAGGGGTTTTGTTTCTTCCCCCTGTAGAGATACAGGCTTCCTCTGATCAGCCCATGGTTCAAGTCTACCCGTCTCAGAACTTCCTCTTGATCCCCAATTCCAGGTCTTGCCTTATAGGCCTTCACTCACAAGGATTCCTAGAAATAACTCCAACCTACTCAGCAGCTGGGTGTGGTGACCATAATACCATTATCAGTTTACCAGTTTTCACTCAGTGTCTTTGTTTTGCCTCTTGACTTGGAAACATATATGATTTCTCTTTTGATCATTTTTTTGTACCTTATCATGTTTGTATAGCACCTGCCATAATGAATGATAGGCTTGTAATCAAGCTATCAGGAAAAATGATAACACAAATAATAAGTGTAAATAGACTGTTCCACATAGAGCTGCCTTTTTTTGGCCTTCATACATGTGTGAGTAGCCAAGTAGATTCAGTGTTACTAAATTGATCCCACTTTTGATGATACCTGAGTAGTTACTATTCTCTAACTTTGGATCCAAAGAAAACCCAATTGGATAGCCAGAAGCAGTTAAATATCCAGTAAAGACTTTATCAAGACTGTAAATGACAATGCTAAAGATCCAATTATTATTTTTATAAATTCCAGTTGCCTCCCAGATAGTATGACCACTTTATTTTTCAAAACAAAATACGGTTCTTACTTCCTGTGGTTCTTATTCTCTACCCTCTAGTGTGCTCCTACTGCTACAAAATTTTATGGATCATTGTGGCAATTGAATATCCAAACTTTTTTGTCTTATCTCTTAAAATGATGGTTTTAAATCTGTTCCTGCTGTCATCCTATTGGCTTCTTTTTCTACTACTATGACAAATATTTATTTATTTATTATAAACACAGTTTTGCTCTCTCTATTTTGGATTACTAGTTCCTTTCCTCATTCCCACCACTAGTTTTTCAGTAAATATTCTCCCTCCACTGTTTTGTTGGATCACTGAAATTTACATTGGCTAGACATGAATAATCAAACAACCCTTACCCAAAGATTTTTTTTGTGTTTTGTGTCTCAGCCTCCATAAGTCTGACAAATGTCTCACAGGAGGAAAGGGACCTTGTTTTTCCTCTGTTTAGTTGGGTTTTCTTCTTCCTTAAATAAGAGTTTGAAAACCGATTCTTTGCTGATCAAAACATATGTAAGTACTCTTTTGTATACTTAAACAGTATTTAAGCACTGACAGCTTCTCTGCTACTGCTACTAGCAGCTTTCTTCCAGTGGTAATTACATTGTTGCTATGCTTTTTCACCTTTACACAGTTGTAAATTTGAAGTAACTTCAGTGAAGCATAGAATGAGACTTGGGGAAAAAAAAAATCTGTGTAGTGTATCTGTTTGCGATTAACCATCATGTTTCCATATGTTGTAGTCCTGCTTGAAAATTCAAGCGGTCTAGGGAAATCCGATCAGCACTGTAATTATGGCCTGCTTGAATCAAGTCAGTCAAATAATGTCAAAAACAATTATTTTCTTTTCCAAAGGGCACAACAAGTTTGGGAATACACAAGAGAAAATGCAGATCTCAATATGTTAACAGTTTATCAACCAATCTTGGGGTATTCATTCCTTGATTCTTGTAAAATGAACAATGATGAGACTTGAAAATTTATTGATGTATTTTCATTAGCGTCATTGTCCTTTTTTTAATATAGGGCCTACACTATTATGATATGATGCTTTGCTATAGATCACCTTTCTAATTTGGTCCACTGGCTGAAAGAAAAGTTAAGAGTAAGGAGAAAGGGGTTGTGTTATTAAAATACTGCAGTTTTCAGAGGCACCAAATTTGATGGGATTTTAAAATGTTTGGTATTTAAAAAAAAAGCAAAATATCCATGAAGTTTCAACTGAAGGTTACTGTCCAGGAAATTAAACCTGTTTGTTTCTATGTGCCTGGGATCAGACACTCTATCAGATGCCAGATTGTCAGAAAACTAACTATGAATATTTTGTGCCAAGTGCATTCTGTTGCCTTGTCATTTGGAAGTGAGATTTTCTGAAGAAGTTAAGAGTTTTTAACCTGAGCAAGACTTACAGAATTGAACCAAGAATAAATCAGGATGCTAAATATTCGTTTAACAAACATGGCATAGTTCTACAAATGTCTTCAGAGATTAAGTATTAAACACAGAATAATTTGTTAATACAATATTTCCATTGAATCCACATTCACATACTTTTCCTGCTGAAAATTCTTAGATATTCTGAAGAAAATGTTAATGAAAACTTGTGGGTTTAAGATTCCTTTTTGCAAAATCATCAGCAGTCTTAATAACAGTACTAAAGTGAAACTCCTGAATCTGACGTTCACTGCAGCAGCTTTCAGATAAAGCAGAGCTGACAGGATGCTGAAGGCAGACCTGTACAGTGTGTTAATGGCAAACCTGACAGGTAAATCCCATTTTATGACTTCAGGTTTTTAATAAAATCTGTTGCCTTTTATTAATTCAGATTATAATTTATCAAACTAATTTTCATAAAAAAATGCAATTGAGATCATGATTAACATGAAGAAAAAAGAGTAATTTCTGTTGGCTATTAAATTTTTTTATATGTAAGAAAGTCTTTTGAGAAAAGAAGGGCACTGTTAAATGTTACCATATTTTTCAGTATTTACAATAAAGTGAGAGAAGTCATCTGCTGTTGTTTGATTTCTTGAATTTCTTCATCTAAGAAAAGGATAAGGAATACCAACTTAAGTGACTAAAATAATGTTTCTTATTTTTACCTCTAAGACCCATCTTAGATCTATGTTACCTCTGTTCTGTCTTAATATATCATTTTTGCCTTCTTGTTGTAAGAATCACACTGATTCTGTTTGCTTTTCCCCAAACTATCTTTATGACACCCCAGTTGAAACACTTTAATCTAAAACCAGCAAAAGTTCTGATTCCTGATATTACTCAAGAAATTATAAAGTAATGCTTCCTACAAGATGTTAAATCAGGAAGAATTATGTATAGTTTACTTTAAAAACTGAATGCAAGATTTTATAGTATGAGTGTGAATAGATATATTTATGTTCACAGAGGAGAATGTGGTATATTTCAAAATGTAATCATATTGATTTAAGCGTAAATTTTCATATACATGTATCAATATGTATGCTTATACACACCGATGCATATTTAAGTGATTTTCTGTTATACTAAGCTACCACCTTTAGAGATAGCTTCTCATCTTAGTCTGTAAAATCTTTGGAATATCTTCTTATACGCTTATGCATTTCTCTGGGCAATTAGACCATGACCCTTTACAGAGATCACTGAGCATTACTACTATCAGAAAAAAAGTATTTTTTCTATGGATTTTTGCCTTAAATCACTCATATGTTTCCAGGAATTTACATGCATTTAATAGTTTCATTCTACACATAAAATCGGATATAGAGATTTTAGAAGGTTTACGTACCACATATTTGTACATATTATTCCACCAGCACAGAAACATTTGCTGTCTCTGGTACAGCTGCATACATACATGATACAAGGGCATTATTGTACCTGTAAGGTCAAATATTCAGATTTTCTTGCCGTGAAAAAGGTTGCTTTTAGAGCCAGCTGTCATAGAAACATTTGTTTATCTTGAGAAACTTGGCAAAAGGAAAAATCAATGTACAAAATTTTGTGAATTCTAGAGCTAGAGTGAAAGACATTGTAGCATCACATGGTGACCATAAGGATCTCATTAAAGCTGTCATCTGACAAGCTTCTGCAGTCATGCTCTACCCATTTAAACTTTATACAAGATAAATGTCTTATTCTATTACAGGAAATGCTTCTCTGAAAGTTGGGTGACAATACTGAAGACTACAACATCATTATATGGCACATTCCCAGTGGAATGTAAATAGTTGTAATAGAATCTATTATTAAATACTCACTTAACTATTTAATTACTTGATTCATGTTTTGACATACTTCTTAGCATGTAACTTTTGTGAAGAAAGAGTTATGCATTTGTGATCGTACAGAAATCTTACAGCAAAGTCATAGATAGAACTATCTGCAGCCGTCTCTTAGCCTATATTCAGACTGCCATTTTCTAAGGAGAAATTTAGAAAAATTTCATTATTTCTTTTAAGTTTAATTACTAACGATGAATGGTCCAAGTAATCATAACCGTTTACTGACAATGATGAATGTCTCTGTCATTTCAAAAAGCTTTTGTATTATTGACCAGATCACATTGATTCTTAAATATAAGGTCAGTTTAACTGCATCCTATAAAGCACTAAAAATCCTAAAAATGTGATATAAAAAATATTTGCTTAATGAACAATAACATATAAAACATGAAAAGCAAGTATTCTATCCATCCAATTCAGAGTACTTGCATATTATAATGACTATGGATTATAATGACCTATGGGCCTAGAATAGCGTTTCCTATTGTCACACTAGCAAAGAAAATCAGGCCTTCCGGGAAAGACTGGTGAGACTGAGTGTATTCTTTGTGTATGATTTGCGAAAAAAGAAGTAAAATCACATGTTTAAGAGATCACCTGATTTTTTTGAAGAGTCATAGAGTATCTCTGCTGCAAATTTTTAGAGTTCGTCTTAAGAGTCAATCAAGGAAAGAAGAATTTGCTCTAGGTCACTGATAAGTGTGGAGAGAAAAGAAAGGAGAGGAGAGGAGAGGAGAGGAGAGGAACATACTAAGAAAAACCTTCTAAAATGTGCAGTAAGATTCAGACAGTGCTTTAATTTTTGTTAGAAGCTTTATGGTTAGAGCACACTCTGACATTAAAAATGCATAACAATAAAACATAAAACCATTTCCTTATTGCTGGCATTTATGCAAAACCACTTACAACCATTCAAAATATTAATATCCTTTCCTACCTAGCAATTAATGCTGCTCTATGGATTCAGTACGCCATGCACTAGAAAATAGCATTGCCACAGTACACAGTGACCCACTGTACTTAATTACACAACAAAGTTCTCGACTTTAAGTCACAGAAATGAAAAGTCAGGGTTTAGGTTTCACAGTAAAATCAAGTCAAAATCCATAAACAATTTCAATGTATGTACCATGTACACTAGAGAGCAATTTGGAGAGTCAGAGACACGTTTTTTGAAATTATGCCATGCTGATTTTTACTCCTCATTTTTACTAAGTAGATTATTAGCAGCAAAATTGTTATGCAAGTTTGAAAAAAATGGACACAATAAGCATGTGCTCTCAATTGTCTGCAATGAGGAATACGTATACACTTTTTTTGTTTTCCTATGTGCTACTTCACTGACCTTTAGACCTCAGTCCATCATTTGACTTGCACAAAGATAGTTTCTTAGGAAGATCAGTGGACAATTATGCTGTCAAAGAATAACCAGATAAGTAGAGTGCCTTCCTCTTTAAGCTTTTTCACAAAATGGAAGCCAAGATTAGTCTTGGCTTTATTGCCAAGCATGCCCAATAGAACCAATATGGGTAGTGTGCAGGCCCAGATTCCTCTGAGTTTAAATTTAACTGCATTTTTTCCCAGCAGAAACCCAAAGCTTCAGTATCCTAGTAGAGTAATGGAACTAAGACATTGTAATGTTGCAGAACACCGGAGTGTTGGCTTTAAGTGTCAGAGTTATACTCTTATAACTTTTATACAAAGTTATACAGTTATACTAATTGTTTTTTGAGCAAATTTCAGCTGTTTTGAGCAGAGGCAAACTAAAGAAAGCTTGGTCTTTATTTTAACAAAGTTTTGAGTTATGCCTTGTAGCCAAATTCTGCCTCCAGCTCCACACACACAGATGTACCTGGATTCAGGGGTGGAATTTGGGCCATAATTTTTATGGCAGTTTTTCAAACACAGTTTCACATGACTTGGTCAATACAATAGTTTAGTCATTCCACCTGACCTTCCTGCTTTATTCTGTCATGAACTCCAGTCCATGGTTTACAAGATATATCATCATGCATCACATTGGGAAACTTTTAATCAGCAAGTCTTCTGCTTTGTTTAAAGACAGCTGGAAAATGAAGCCTCTTTAAACCTGTGCACTTCCATTGTTTGAACCCCACACTCTACAAGGTAAAATCTTTCTTAACACAGGCATTTCAGCTGACTCAGTTCCAACCGCATAATGTAATTCAGACTCCATGGATAACAAATGAGTGATATCCACACGAAATAGGACAAGAAAAAAGATTCAGACCCATTCTATCAACATGACAAACAAGCAGTTTAAACCAGTTTTCTTAAACAGTTTTGATTACTTTATCATCTGATAGGGACAGTCCTGTTGAAGAACATCCATTTCTAATACAGCACATTGAATTAATCCATTTTAATTTGTCTTGAGGAGATTAACCAGAAATATTTCCAAGTTTTACTATCAGTCAAACTTCCTCTTCTAAAATTGTCATAAAAAATTAGTCTTGTCATTGGAGCCTCAGCTGTACTGAGTACATGTTTTGCTGTATCTGCTCGTGGATTGGTCAAACATTCACTTAATTTTTCACTCAGTAAGCACAGGCAGAAGCTTCAGATCCAGAACACAGCCTCTAGAGAGTGGAAGACTTCATGCTTACACCCAAGGATATATTTTGGTTTTAACTGTCCAGAAATATTTCCATTGTGTTTCTTAGAATTTTGCATGAATTTTTTGCATTATTCCACTCAGACACACACACTCTGCATTCGATGTTACAAAGTGCTGTTCTTATGCATTGTAGCATCTAGTTCCCTAAGAATAGCTATGTCTGCACTCATTTTCTGAATGGTTTAGCAGTTTGCTCTTGTTATTTTTCTACCAGATATATCTCTAATATCTATATTTCAGAAAATATTAATAAATAAATAAATTTCTCACCAAGAAGTACTAGCTACTTCATATTGTATAAAATTACTACTGACAGTAAATTACTATGGGTATTACTGGCTTTTATTTACTGACTCCTGAAGTAGCTGCTGATTCTAGCACTGTCCATCCCTGCAGTGGTGCTACAGGTGCTTCAGCAGTGACCAAATGATTCTCATGTCTTTCTTTAAATAACCTTGCCTGCAGAGATCCTGGAATTACTGTTTGAAGACCCCAAAGCAAACAATTATTCTCAAGAGACAGTTCTGATATAGGATATAATGTTTCAACATAACCTCTGACAAATGGTTGATGTGAAATAAAGTACATTGGGGGATGGGGGGACATTTTCTCCTTGGCCATTGGCCATACTGTAGAATTTAAAGTTAGAAATTAACAAATCCAAAATATTTTTTTTTTTATTTTCTGCCTATAATTAAAAAATACATTGATTATGAAAATGATAACATTATTATGTAAAATCGTATTGTAATAGCTGTCACTAATAACTTTCTACCCTGCTTTTCAGAGCACATGCATCCCTGAAAATGAGATTAGAACTGCAACAGTTTTGTGGTGTCTGGGTGCATCAAAAGTATCGCCTGGAGAACTGCCAATTACTTAAAGCATATTGGTCCCAAGCATGTACCCGAATTAATGCCACATTCAAGGCTTCAAACTTGCTACTTTCCATCTGGCTTTCCTTTGCTTCTGAGGAACTCATCCCTATGGGGGAAGGAGGAAGAACACTGGATAAATGCAAGTTTATCTGTGTTACTGTTACTTGGTTAAAAAAGTCCTGATGGTGATCAAACTCTTTGAGAATTTAAAATTAAAACATCAAACTACTGATTATGAACTTCAGATATACAGTCTACAGGTTTGCTCCTCTGCAGATCTGTAAATCTCTAAAAAATGCATTAATTTCTATAATGGTAAAATAAAAACTAACAACTATAAAGTGCAGAACACATGAAAGATCAGAAAGATAGCAAAAAACCTCTTAATAAAGAACTTAAACATCTAATATCTAAATGATGTAAATGCCCAGTCTGAAGTTAAATCACACTGAGGCCTACTTTGGCAAAAAAACCCCAACAAAGTAGAGTGAGAGTGTAAGAGATATATAGAGAAAAACAAAAGAAATGAAAGGTTACAAGGGAAAAATCCTGTTAGCATTAAGATTTAGGACCTTTAGGATGAGTACATGAAGACTAAGTATTCCTGTTTATTCTGATGCTATCAATAGTAGTAGGATCACAAAAAAATAGAATCAGGACTATGTATTCTACTTAGAACAAGACAACACAAGAGTACTGAACTGCAGAAAAATTGAATCCCCCCACTAACTCAACACAATCTTATTCAGTTCGCCAGAAGAATATATTCCAAACAAAATAAACTTCTGTGACATTGATATTAAAAGGATACTTGAGATTTTATCCCACTGAAAATAAGAAATATTTAGGAAATTTGTGAAACACTGTTTCATTAATTCTCTCAAATAAATGTTGCATTAATTTTGTAGAAGATGATGTTGCATTTACAACTGGAAGAGCAATACATGACGTATCAATCACCTTTTAGACTATGATCTTTGGGTAAAACAGGGCATTTCCCACTTCCTAGAAGCTGACACAATCTGGCACGTATGGGATGGGTTTATATAACTTTTTTTCTCTTGCCTGATTTAGCCTGGTCTAAAACAGTATTGAAATGTTTTCCTGTCTCTGTCATCTCAGAGCTTCATGAAACTCTCCCTACATAATTTTTGGTATGCTGTGCTAGGAACTATTGCTCCATCACCTAAATTTGGAACAGATATTCTATTGTTGCTCATTCTTTCTATAGCACCTTTCTTGGAAAGAAAACATCACAGGAATGGGATTGCAATTTGTTCACAGTTCCAAATAATCCTTTTCATAGTTTGTGGAAAAAGTTGTATGGCAATGAAATTGGGATGCATGTATCAGTCTGTTCTCCCAAAAAAACCCTTTCCCAATATTTACTGAACAGAAGGCAATTTTCCTACGATATTAATGTAATGCCAAGAAATCTTTTCCCATAAATATTTGATCACTTTCCAATAGTAGAACAGCAAGATGTTTCTATTCCTCTCCAATATCTGAGAGGAATACTACAACCTACCATATTTCTTCAATTCTCATCCATCATCTTCTTAGATACCATGGAATAACCAGGGTATGGCTACTTCTCTTAGGAACATATCAGTGTTATTAAACCCCTGAGAAATTTGTTTAAAACTTCCCCTTTTCCTACATGGCTAAGCTATATAAGTTCCTTGTAGAAAATTTCTCCTTTCAAAAGGAATTTGATGTGTGACTTAGACTCCAGGTGAATAACCTCACGGAATGTTACATGAAGTACTCAAAACAGAAAAAAACCCAACAACAACAACAAAAAACAACCC
>VZTD01002597.1:5585102-5617602 GCA_013397725.1 Rhagologus leucostigma
CCCCCCAAAACAAAAACAGTGCCCAAGAGTCAACATAAGGAATAACAGAAGATCAGGCTGTAAGTACACTGACAAGTCTGGATCAGGAAATACTACAGGGGCGTATTTCACCTTAATGTGCTAATCTTTAGTTGTGCAATGCACATAGAGGTGTATTCTGCCACCATTACTCATGTCAAGTAATATATTATGCTAGGAGGTGTTCCTACTGACTTCAATTTCAGTTGATTTCACCCTACCTAGTC
Source organism: Rhagologus leucostigma (assembly GCA_013397725.1). NCBI lineage: Eukaryota > Metazoa > Chordata > Aves > Passeriformes > Rhagologus > Rhagologus leucostigma. The sequence goes on from VZTD01002597.1 coordinate 5,585,348, forward strand.
ATAGATAGGAAATTCTTCAGCATCAGAAATTGCAACTGATAGATACCTTCAGCTTAAGGTATCTCTAGGTCCTGAACCCATGATAAGTAAATACCAAATATATAAATATATAAATATATATAAATATATATATATATATCGTAGTTGTACTTTTGATACACTGATTGCAGTACTATTTTTGATCAGTCTAAATAAATCTGGCTCTTAGACATTAAGGGAATATTAAATCTTAAACTATGAAGTGTGTGCTTATACTGAAGATCTCTCATGTATACTACCAGTAAAAAAAACAAAACCAAGGTAACTACCTAGAAAAAGAAGTCCAAGGTCCCCATCCAGCAAATCTGAACTTTGTGTTGTCTGGAAAGAAAAGGACCGAAGAATATCTGACCTATTCATACATCTGGAGTCTAACACTTGCATACATTATTTAAATATGGCTTAGTAGTTTTTAGTATAATTTTACTGAAGTGTTCTTGTCGGGATTTTTTTCACATTTTAAAAATTGAAATATGTCAACAAGCTTTAGTCATCTAATATTATTCTGTTGCTTTTCCCAGCAGAATTATCATTCATCAACCAACATTAGCAGTGCCCTATCAGGTTGAACAATGGTCATGTGGGGAAGAAAACCTCAACCATGAGAAGGAAAGCTGCAGAGGCAATATCCAGACATCAGGGGTTCCACGACAGGGCAACTGAATTAAATTGTAAAGAAAACCAAAGCTTTGGAGGAGATATCCTTATGGGAATTGATGTCAAAAAGTCACTGTTCTTGCAGCCATGTAGTCAAATAGGCTTATCACAGCAGGTAAAGCTCTTCCAAAGGCATACGAGTTATCATAATTCTCCTCTTTTCCCCTTGGAAGGTGAGTTATTCTTGATGAAATTGCTTCGGTTTCAAATAAAATAAAAAAAAATCCGTCCAAGATGGTTTCAGAGTTTATAGAGCACTTTCTTAAAAGCATCTCACGTACTGGTAAGGTAGATGTGGAGTTGTTTCACCGCTATAATTTCGTGGGTTTTGAATTAGCATAAAGGGTTGGAATTATTCAAAGACGGAAGTTAGCATTAGTGCTGGAGCCTAATTAAGCTTACCTAAGCAGTTATACTCTTGTTTTGCTTTTAGCATGGGAGAAACAGAAAACTTTGTTGTGTAATTAAGAATGGTAGGCCACTACACAATGTTGGCAAAGCTGTTTTCCATTGTAAGAACTGCACAATGTCCTCTACTGCACAACGTTACTGTTAGATGGAAGAGTCATATTTTTAATAGTGTAAGTGGTTTTGCATCAATGCTAGCAATCAGGCAATAATTTTATGCCTTATCACTATACATTTTTAATAATCCTGGGACTTCCGTCTGTCAATAAAGGATAATCTGTAACAGAGCTGAAAAACTATCTAGACCTTACTACCTTTTTGTGTGTTTTCATCTTCTAGGTAAACAGAATCTTTAAACTGTGTTGTATTTATTTGTTCATTAAAATTTTAGTTTTGCAATAGTGCCGGTCCTGAGACTAAAAAGTTGGAAGACTTGTACAAAATGGTATTTTTTCTCTTTTTCTGAATTTTCAGTTATTCTTGTCTGATATTTTCAAGCTGTTCTCCATAGCTATGAAAGCTAGAAACATGCACATTTTAAAATGAAAGGTGAGAGTCTCTTGTTATCGCTTGTGTCCAGCAGCTGATGCTTCAAGTACAGCATTAAATAGTGCAAGACTTATGATAAAGCAGCAAGAGCTGGGTTTGTTTGGGAATATGGGTTATTGGTAGAGAATAACATTCAGCACTGGCTAAAAAGAGACGTTCAGTGTGGGATGGGATTTGGTTTCTGTGTTTTCTAAAGCTGCTCTAAGGAGCTTGACAATGTCTGTTTCCAAATGATTTTTGTTGTTGTTAAAGCAAATAGGCTACAACAGAAAGGAAAAACTGACTTTCTTAAAAATTCTGTCAAAGGCATAGAATCAACCTCCTAGCACACTAAAAAGAAGAATATTTCATTTTTCTCTTCTGCTTTTTCATTAGGCATTTATTAGCTATTTGCAACAACAGAAAATAGAAGTGGTTGGGAAAAACTTTCAAGTTCATTTTTTAAGCCTGGCTGAGTTTGCCTCTCTATGGGCACTGCAAATTGTGAATTACGGGGGGACAGGGCAGAGTCAGTCTGCTAGGTCTACAAGGTAACACTTTTTGCTTATCAGAAGGCCAAAACAGAGCATGAGAGTAGTTTCAATTACAGTACACTGAAAGATGTATTTCCTAGCAAAATAACCTCAGGCATAAGAAGAAGAAAAAAAAACCCTTCCTTGGGCCATGTTCTAACCCTCCTTACATTGCGTTTACTGGTGAGTGTCTGGGGATTGTCTAGGAATTTGTACTAAAATTAACTTGCTTGTTAATTTCTGCTGTTCTGTTTGCCTGTGCTCACGGGGAATGCCATTTCAGCTGGACAAGGATGGGGAAAAAGGAACGGTTAACCTTGCCTCCAATTGTGCTACTTAAAAGGTCAAATTTGTCAGTAAAGTTTAACACTAACCTTGGCTTTTAAGCTGTATCCACCCCTGTTCCCACCAATTCCTTCTTTCCTTTGACCTCACCTCAAATGTTTTTTTGCAAAAATATTTTATCAAGTGTCAAAGATAAACTCAGGCAGGTAACACCTGACTACTAGATGATGATTCGTGGTGTGCTATTCACTCTTGGACTCCAATATTTAATTTTCTTTTTCCTGTACATCTTCATTCAGCAAAATACACATAATGTAATCTTAGAGATGTGTATAGTCTCTGAGAAATAAAGAAGAATGACTTGTCTGCTTAAAGTTAGACATGCTTTTGGGCATTTTTCTGAACCATGCCCTAAAATGAATTTGAAAAAAAGCAAAAGTAGATCCAATATTCCTCATTTTATGCCTTCCATTTCTTGCCTACTGTCATTCATTGAGGGAAAATTGTAGAGGCATTTAAAAGCAGTTTAAAATTCTAGATGGCTGACGCATAGGCACAATTTAGTTTGTTATTTTGTCTTTTTTACTGCAAGGATTCAGTCATGGACTTCCACTATGGACAAGAATCCTTTCTTAAAGTTTGGTATGGTCTTTAGTTATACAAAAACAACATCCTAACCATCTTGGAAAATGTCTGTTTCAAAATGAGTGATTTTCCCCAGTATCGAATAGTATTTGTCCCTTATGGTTATCAGAAATGCTAAATTGACTTTAAAATAAATATTATCTAGAATTTGGAAGAACCCAATTTACAATTGTTTTAGTCAAATATTTTTACCAACTCCCTTTTATCAACAGGAGTGAGCTGTGCTGTACTGGTCTATGAAATCTACACGTACTGTCACCTTTCAGTCCAGATTGGACAAGATAACGCTGAAGAGTGCTAATTCAAAATCCCTCCTCTCTCTTTCTTCCCCTCTTCTAAATTTTTTCTTTTCTCTTTTTTTTTTGTACAAAAAGGTAGACTGACAACATTTCATATGTCCATCTAGAAAAATGCATAAATTTATTTTCTTTTAAACCTATCTAATTTGCTGTCCACATTCCTATTAAACACGAACTACTTCATACAACTCCGCCAGGAGCAAAATAGCCCATAGTATAACTCCTCCATAATAGAATCATTTAAAATCATGACTTATTCCAGGTCTAAGGCAATCATACATTATTTTTGGCTGTTTCTGCTCTCCTTGACACAGGCATGGGAGTCAGGTACTTAAGATCCTACACCACAGGATTTCAACTGGAATAATATACATATAAGAGATCTCCACCTCTTAAATTTAAAGTTATTTCATTAGTGAACTGACATTGTTTTTCCTCAAAGCCAGATGGATTACACATCAGAAAAGAGAGCAAATAACAAGCCAGTAATTTAGCCAATATGCCTACAATAAAATAAAAGCGAAAACAAAATGGAAAGGGTTTTGTCCTAGATAGCAAACTTTCTATCATAATAAATTTACTGTTCTGAATTTCAAATTATTACAAAAGCATAAAGAATCTCAAAATAAATACTTAAACTAAATAAACTTTTAGAGATACATATACGTTGTGAATTTCTGCAGTGAGACACTTCCATTTCATCTTCAAAGTCTTATGCTAAATGTAGAAGGAAGCCATTAATGTCCCATCATTTATAAATGATCTCTGCTTCTACATAATGCTTCAAAGCCATTTTTAAGCCATTTAAGCTTTTTCAATTTGCACTAAATATCTACCAAGAGATTATATTTTAGAATTTAGAGCAATATTTAAACTGATATGATAGACTTAATTTTAAATAAATTTTAGTATAAAAAATATCGTTTCTCAAGATATACAGCACTTGATTTCCCTCTTCTGATCATCCAGAGAGAAAACAGAAGCTTTCATGTTAAATTCTTTGAGTTGTTCCTAAGCTATTGACTTATATGGTATCCAGAATATGGACCAGCATTGTGGCTGTAAAAGCTATGGCCTGCCAAAAACCAATTATTGCTTTTAAACACATAAAAACAATTATTTGAGAATTATTATTGCAGAAAAAAAATGTTATTCAGTTTTTTTAAAAGAGGAAGGAGAGAAATATTTTCTTTCCTTGCTTTTGAAGAAACAAAAATGATAACGATTTGGGAAAATAATCTGCCACAGTCACCTACCCTTCCTAAAGTGGTGGGTGGCTGGAAGGAAAAGCAGTTTATAAAGTAAGGGTGCTTCTAAAAACTTTTGTATGACAATGCTAATGGAGGAGAAATGGGAAATAAAAGGTCAGAACCAAATCCTGCTGCTGGCAACATCCCAGTCATCTCTCAGCTACCCCTTTCTCAAGCGTCTTTTCTCACTACACATATTCTCCAGTCTGACAGAACTAACTCTGGGTTAGAAACTGCCTCAGAGAGGTTACTCTACCTTTTTCAGGCAAAATGGGAAGGCAGATCTTTCCATGCCAGCTGTTAATACTCTTTAGCTTTTTAACTGTTTGGGGCAGCAACAGTAAATTTGTATGTTTGCACAGTGCCTCTGGCAACTACTACATTATACTGAATAAAAATGATGGAGAGAAGACTTCTGCTGAAAACCACTATCTTCACCACACTGCCTGCTCTGGATTTTTTTCAGTACTTACCATAATAAAACAACCTCGGAGTGGGCACTGTGTCAAGAGTCAAAGGGATAATGATGATGTGGCCATCAACAAGGAGTATTTTGCTGAGAGCCAAAATCCTTTCCAAGTTGGTACTAAGTCAATCTCAAGTAGAAATTGTCATACAATTTTTATGACTAAGGGGAAGCACTAGCCCAGTAACTCTTGACTTTATCATTGTAATTTTATATTCAATTAATACCCATTTTAATATACAAAACAGTTTCCTTGGAAATATAAAGCAGAATTTTTGGCCTGTTTGAAACAAGCAGATGGTGAATGAAGGGGGAAGGATGGAGACAGAGGTACTCATGGAATTTTTCCATTTTTTCCTGTTCACCAAGAAAATAAAGTCAGCTTCAGCACCACAACCAACTTTTCGATGAGTTGGCTAGAAGGACTTACGACAGTAATACTATTCTGCTGGCTTGTCTTGTACATATAGTAAATACTATGTTATATTTTCACCTAAACATTATAAAAACCTTTAAAAATAAGTCATAAGAAAGCATACACAGAAACACAGGATGATTTCTCACAGTCACACTGTACTGAGGGACAGATATGCAACAATATTTCACAATGAATTATTTGTGTTTCGGGAGTAATCTCTGTTCACGGAGGTTCCAATTTCCTTAAATAATTGTCTATTTTAGAATCCTAGAATATCGCAAGCTGGAAGAGATCCATAAGGATCATTGAGTCCAACTCCCTGCTCCTCGCAGAACTACCTAAACCTAAACCACAGAACTAAGAGCATTGTCCAGACACTCTTTGAATTCCGACAGGCTCGGTGCCATGACGGCTTCCCTGGAGAGCCTGTTCCAGTGACCAACAACCCTCTCCGTGAAGGACCCTTTCCTAATATCCAGCCTGAACTTCCCCTGATGTAACTTGATTCTGATGCCTCGTGTCCTATTGCTGCTTACCAGGGAGAGGAGAGCGGCACCTCCCCATCCACTGCCGCCCTCGAGGGAGTTGTCAACTGTGATGAGGTCACCCCTGAGCCTTCTCTTTTCCAGGCTCAACAAACAAGTGACCTCAGCCGCTCCTCCTAAATCTTGCCCTCAAAACCTTTCACCGTCTTGGTCACTCTTCTCTGGACATGCTCTAAGAGTTTGATGTCCTTTTTGTGGCACCCAAAACTGCACACAGTGCTTGAGGTGGGGCCGCGCCAGTGCAGAGCAGAGCGGGACAATCCCATCCCTTGCCCGGCTGGCGATGCTGTGCCTGATGCCCCCCAGGACACAGGTGGCCCTTTTGGCTGCCAAGGCACACTGCTGACTCCTATCAACTGGCTATCAACCCAAACCACATATACCTTTCTGCAGGGCAGCTCTCCAGCCTCTCATCCCCGTATTTATGTGTATAAACAGTATTTCTCCATCCCAGGTGGAGAAATGTCCACTTGCTCTAGTTAAATTTCATATGGTGGGTGATTGCTCAGCTCTCTAGTCTACCCAGATCTCTCTGTAAGGCCTCTCTGCTCTCAAGAAAGACCATGACACATCCCAGTTTAGTATTATAGGCAAACTTTATGTACGTTTGACTCCTGAATCCAGAAAATTTATAAAAATATTAAGGAACACTGACCTAAAATTGAGTCCTGATAATTTGATTAATATCTTGTTCAGTCTTTTATCTGTGGTTTTATATAATTACAATTCAACCAAAATCAGAAAATTCAAATAATGTTTTGCCTTTTCCACAACTGGACAAAGCTACAATCATTTCCAAAATGAATACTTCTTTCTGTATGCTTTGAAAACCTTCTGCCACCTTTGGGTGAACTTAAGAGACACTTCAGCCAATGGGAGCAAAAGTGTCTGAGCATGGCCCTCACGATTTAGGATTCAGACTATATTGGTTACCAGTATTTTTTGGGGTTTTTGCCAGAAACTACACTTGCAGTGGCACTGCCAGAACATTCCATTGTTCTCTCTCCTTCCTTTCAAGCTACAATCCTTCTCCCATACTGGGAAAAGAGTTTCGATTATCCTAATAGCACAAAGAGATTTAACAATCTCTTTCCACCAGGTTCTTCACTGGTAACTTGAATTCTGTATTCACTGAAAATTATCATGACGGATCATGAACGTGCTGAGCAAAATAATTCTAAAACCTAAAAAAAGCCTTGATGCTGTTAATATTGAGCATTTATCAAGAGTTCTATGGGTTTGATAGCAATACTAAACTGTTGAGAAGAGCCATTATAAACTCTAGCTACACATATTAGTTCAAGTATGGGGTAGTGAGGGGAGTAGCTAGAACAAATATAGTAAGTGGCTAGTAACAAAAGATGTTATTTATGTGTCTAGATCTGACGCAGGAATGTAGAGGAAGAACTAAAGCACTAAGGTAGGGTCAAGGCCACCATGCTTTCACAAGAATCTGGGAAAAGCAGTGTGTTCAAAAGATTCCCTGATACAAATATTTCTGATTTTGTTCCCTCATCGCAGTTGCTTTTTGCTACCTGTGAATCTCGGTTGCCCAAATGGCTTTGCAGTATCTAACATGTTACCATGATGCCTTCAAATTTTATTAAGGTTTTCAAAAAATTTTCTAGTTTCCTGATGAATTAGCCTGTCAAAAACACTTTTTAACATATATTATAATAATTGAGCATTTTGTGGATACATACTGAATTGGGTAGCCACAAAAATATAATTTATTATTGCTGGTAGATGCTTTTCTGTGGTAAATAATTGCTACCTGGAAAATTAATTTACTTTTTTATTATTAAAAGCTGTTTGGGAACAATATAAAAATTACAGACTCCTCAACTCTGTAAAATCTTTGGCATAAAGAAATGGAATAGGTTTTTTTAGGTTTGCTTATTTTCTTTCACTTGCCATTTTTGAGTGAGATTTTGGGGGTTATCCACCTTATACAAATATTTTTTAAGACAATTATTTGCTAATTTTTCTGCCTTGGATAGATACAGAATTTGGTTTATAAATTCATCCCATTCTTTACATAACAGTCTTTTTTAGGTATACAAAGTAAATAATTTTATATATATTTCAAAATTAGAACTGACATCTATACATCTGACCTCTTGTTTTCTACAGATCAATTAACTCTATTTTTACAGCATCTTGGAATCTAGAAATCAAAAAATCCCCATTTGGAAATGGTTTACATCTGCACAACTAAAAATCCTGCATTCTGAATAGCAGCTTCAGATTAACATTAGACATTGTGAAATCTCTTTCAAAATACGTCATGAGTAGTAAAACTGAGAACATTTCTATAAAACAATTTATATAGAGCTGCTAATCTAAATACAAATGCTGTGCTTCAAAAGCTCAGATCAGTTAGGAAAATGTTCTCTCTAAAGAATTTGAAAATTAAAATGTCTGCATGTTGAAACATATCTTAATTTAAAATGCCTAAAAGTAAGTAGCAATCATCTTATTTTTCTATGTGACACAATTATGGAATAACAAGGAGGAACATTTTTGAAGTATATTTAACAAGTAGCTTGTTTCAGCCTGGATATTAGCTTGATTTACCATCTGCAGAATTACCAATAACATGATGCATTTATTACCCGTAAAAGCTATTAGCAGGTCATTTTGTTCAGTTCATCATATGTGTCTTGAGACACAATCTGGCGTCTAACAGATTTTCATACATTGATGTCACAGAGAATCAGACTGTTCTTTAATTGATTGTTTCTTGCTAGACTACTTTGATTAAAACAGGTTGTGCTATTTGCTTTTAGTTCTACATTTCTCTACTTTAAATGCATGCTCAGGAAAGCCAGAAATTATTCTCATTTCACTAGATTTGTCTGTCTCAATGTGTATGTGATAATCCTTGTAATCAAGCTGTTTAAAAACCGTTCCAGTTATTCTAAACCCATTACTCCCTTCCCAATTAATACAATCAACACAATGTTTTAAAAGCTATTCATCTTTCCAGGCCAAATTGTTACAGGAATTTTAGATCTTAAGCCTTGGAGAAATGAGTGCATACAGAGGAATGACATCTGAAGAAAGTGATTTTTTTTCCTTTAATTTACTGAGGGCAGGCTCATAAGATGGGCTCTTGCAGAAGGAAAAGAGACAACTGTTCTAAATAACAGGATGCACCAAATATCTCTGGACATTTTGCTTGGTGCTTAACTTGAAAGTACAGTCTCATCTGTCCCCCAAAGGCCAGATCTACGCACTATGGGGAATAGAATACCTATCATGTGGTTTATACTTTTGCTTCTTCAAGAATCAGAAATTTGAAATAGGACTGGATGTATCAAGGAAATAACATTGAAAATAAATGAAAATAGATGAAAATAAAAGAATGCTGGTTTTAAGTTTATCAGGTGCATAATTCTACTAAAAATATTATGGTTAACAAAATTCAATTTACTATTCGAACTGTGAACTTTCTTTTTCATTTGGTGATAATTCTCAGCTGATTTAAATTGGTATAATTACCTAGCAATTAATGGATTTATGTCATCTTATGTTGTCTAAGGATTTTTATTTATATTAAACTCTATTACTTATTCATGCTTATTATATATTGAAAAATCACTCCATGCAAAAACACTATTCATGGTCAAGGTAAGACTGGAGTGGTGCATAAAACTTGTGCTTTTTCCTTTTGCCTTAAGATGCGGTTTATCCGGCATGGCATTTTTTTCATGCTGTACCACTTTTGTTGTATATAAGTATTCTGCATGTTGGAACCCATTATGAATTGCCTACAAATGTAAAGGGTACAACTGCCTGCAGTAGTGTGGATCATCTGTAAAGCTGAGCCCTCAAACATAGTGATTACCCATTCTTGCTTACACAGTTTGTTGGCTCTTTTATATGTGATGAATACAGAAAAAAATATGAAAAAGTATTACAGAAGTTAAAAATATTAATTTCTTGGACATCTTTTATGTTGCTAAAATTATTGATTGTAATATGAAGTAGAATTTTCTATGTTCTTTTTTACATACTAAATATAATAATCTGACTCCAGAGACAGATGCTGCAGTATTTATGGCTATGTGATATAAATCACCTAAAGAGAGAAGAATTAAAAGAAAATCAAAATGAGAGGGTGGGAGGGAGGGAGAGAGGGACAGAGAGAGAGAGAGAGAAAGGAGGGAGGGGCAAAACCTGCATCCCGATGAGTTGCACTTTCCCCCATCACAGGTACAAGGTCAATACCCTGTTTTCCTTAAAGCTGCAATTCCATTCTTAAGTAAAGTTATAGTAATACTAGGAGAACTCTGTACATGTTTTTTATTATGATTGTATGAATGCAGGGGTGCTACAAAAAGCCTAGTCCTGCTTGTGTCAGCTAATCCTTTTGCATTTTCAGATTTACTGCATACCTACTTAAACAGGAGACACCATGGCTGGTAAGATGCCACATCTAAGTTTAGGAGTATCTTGGACTCTGGTTATAGAGAAAGGAAATTAGCCACATGTGATGGGAAAAAATAAACTCAGAAAATACAGACATCTATCAAGGCCCTTAAACCATTCTGCTTTCTCTTCCCAGCATGACTTTAGAGAATTGCTTCTGTACCACCAAGTTAGAGTCTCACTTGGCTTTCAAATAAAAGGTAGGTATGTTCTGTGGCTTAACCTATCTGTGCCAGCAATGACAGCAGAGTCTAAGGGTCCTTTGCTCTCACCAGCTATTTAATACAAATATTCAGAAAAGGAGACCTATTCCAAGTATATTCCATTCCATACCAACCTTTTAGAGACTACTTGAAGAAAAACTTACTTAACTCACCTATTCAGGCAGGTACATAACATTAGTACTTTTCAGAAAATGGCTTGGAGAACACCAAAGGAATGAGCCAGGGAGAATGGGCACCAGAGGCTTGCTTTGACAGGACAGGAAGTAATGGCAGGGGGAAAAAAACAACCAGGGAAAAGACTGGTAGTGACAAACGTCATACAGTCCTTTGGAAAAGGAGACACTTTCAAATGCAGGAGGAGAGTAACAAAGAAATACTGCAAAAAAGTCAGATGGATGTATGATAGGACCCAGAGTGAAAGCACTGTATACAAAAAGAGAGGTGAGGAAAATAGACAAGCAGTCAGCACAGGACAGAGAAAACACAGTCAAAACTGTCATTGCTTTTCCAAATATTGAAGATCCCTGCTTTGACAATTTCCTAGACGCTTTCTTTCCAGAAGTTCCCACAGAGAGAGGGTGTCTTCCAAAGGAGAGGGAAAGCTATCACCTTGGTTCTCAGTGATTACTGGTCTCTGCTTTCAGAACGATGATTTGCTTCAATGCGGTCTTACTCATTCTCCTACCCCATGTAAAGAGGTTTTTTCTGACTGCTTGTGTGCCTCCTCCTCACCACTAGAGAATCTTAACTTCCTCAATCTCAGTTCTACTTTGGTAGCTTAGCCAATGGGGAAATTTAACAGAGGAAATAAAACACAAGTACAGCCAAGTTGTTGCATTTCCAATAATAATTTAAAAATAATCCAGTTCCCATGACTATTCTGATTATCTTAACAAACTGCAAGGTCGGCCTCTTGGGGTAAAATATTCCCGAACTACAGTCCAAAGCTTTTTGCATTACTGAGCTCTAAATTCTGAAAATATCTAGATCTTCTGTTACATAGAGGTGTGGAGCTCCTATTACTCTAACTTAAAACTGCACTTGTGCAAGAGATGGCCGCATGATGCCCTCTTTATTGAAAAGCATTTAATTCCTATTTAAGATTGAATAAGAAGTGGCACAGTGTTCTTGCACCCTTTTTTACTCTTTCCCCCTTCCCCTCCTCCCCCTCCGTTTTTTTTCTTTCTTGCATCTGGTAATATTTCTTCCTGTGAATGGTTCTGAATAAGAATACCAATGACAACCCTCTACACTGCACAGCAAAGAAAAAAGAATTCAAAATATTTTCAATGAATACAGACATACTCTTTTGTCTTTTATATTGGTTACTAGTTACTAGTCCGTTTAAACCTCCAAAACTGGAAAACACTACTTCTTTATTATCCCACTGTTAAAAAATTAGAACAGCTAAAAGAAATGAAACCTTATATATGTGGGATATCTGTAAACCTCTCAGAAGACCAAAAATATTTTACAATCTGTAGAGGATTAGAAAATAACTTCACTAATTAATAACATGCAACCATCTCTGGTGAAGACCTTGTCAGCCATTCAAAGCAGACAATTGTCATGTCAATTCTATTTTGTGGGTGATGGTAGGGAATACTATGAGCAACAAATCTTTCTCAAACTACAGAGAAAATGCAGATATAGAGATTGTAGTTGCAAGAATATGGAAAATTGCAAGGATACAAGAAAGCAATGCCACATCTCTTGCAAAATGTGCTCTGAGCCTTCAGCAACCAGAAACTGCCGGACCCCACTCTTGCTTCTGAGTTAAACTGAGAACCTTGAGAACAGACTTTCTGAGGTTTTAACTCGGCACATACTCAGAGGAAAGAGTGCCACCTACTGAGAGCAGGCATTGAAACATGGCTTGTTCTTCCCGATTTAACACATTCTCCCTCTTTTCCTCCTAACAGGTAAAAAGCAATGAGTATGTTTTAATATTCCAGTCTGGATGTATACATATGTTTCGTGGATGTTCAAAATTAAAAGAAGAAAAAATCTCATACAGAGCATGAAAATTCACATTGAAAGACCCCAACAAGCCAATATGACTTTGGACAACTGGGTTAATCACAGCAGTGGCAACCAGTCTCCTGGTCAGCAATAGGACATAAGCTAAGAGGCAGTGGATGAGTTAACTACAGCAACAAAACTGAGGAGGAGAGGGGAAGGAATTATGGTTTTGAGGAAAAGAGACAAAAAGAATTGACTAATCTAGCAAAATATGTATTTCTTCAATTTCTGAAGATAGTTATAGTGTGAACATCACTGAGCTTGTTTTTACAGTTGTGGTCTCTGTTCGCTTTTCCCTGTTTTACATATCATTGCATCACCACTGGCAAAAGTGACATATTAGCAGAATGTTTTATGTGGAATTAAGCTGCACAGAAATAATGGCATAGAGTAGATGGCCCATACTACCAATTCCTGGCAACGTGCTTGACTGCACTCAACAGTATCATCTGGTTCATGAATACAGATCAACCACTTCTGCTACTTTTAAAAAATACTATGCTATTGCAAGAAAAAAAATATTGTTTCAGGCATACAAAATATTTATGGGGCAATCCAGCATCACTGCAAAGTGCAGAATAGGGTAGGAAGGAGAAGCACAGGGGAGAGAACAATTTCGGAAGAAGAATGTGCCAGTGATAAGAGCCTTAGTGCTGCTTACTCCTGCAAAGCTGCAGCCTCTGTGTGCCCTGCATGCTCACCGGCAGCGGGTCAAGGGGCAGAGCCTTCACATGCTAACATAAGGAAAATCAATTTCAGCCCTCAGCGGACTCAACTACTGGAACAAAAGGCAACCCAAGCAATTGCTCTATGGCACTTCACATACTTCTGGCATGGTGCAGGCAGCCCACCACTCCCAAACCCTGTACCAGTTCTAGAGCAGCCTGAGAAAATATACAGACTTCTGTGAAGTCTCTGGCTTCACAGATACACACAGATAAGTCTTCAGATTCAAAGCTGTTTATGAAGAAGTAAAACCAGCACTCTGCATCTAAAATGACTCTTTCGCCAAACAGAGATCTTTATTTCCTTAAGATGGTCATTGAAACACACAGAGTAAACTAAGGTGGAATGACTTAGTTTGTACTAAGTAAAGCTATCAGAAAACAAGTGTAAGGCCTAGACTTTACATTTTAATTAAAAGCTCATTGTTTATTTAACATTTAAGTACATGCTACACAAGACCAGTCTTTCTGTGCCTCTTTGTTTTGTGGAACGAAAATTCTTGTCAGCCTTCCTGATAGCTGCAAAACTGCAAAGGACTGCCTCTTCTCTATTATTACTTCTTAAGCTCTAGCAATCAATGCACCCAAGATAAAAGCAGAATGTAGAAGGGCGAAAAAAGTGGGACAAGGAGAAGAAGAATAGTTCTTGTCCTGGAGAATTTAATAGCAGATATTTCTGATTTTCTAGCTTTCCTAAAGCAATTTTGACTCACCTCAAACTCTCAGATAATTTGTGAACAGGTGGTTATAATTGTTATAGAAAATGTTCTTGAGCCTTTTTCAGTGTTAGAGAAAATCCTCAAGGACAATTCACCCAGTATTATCCATGGAAATCAACAAATCAAATTGTGACATTTAGTTACGAAACCAAGCAGACTAATTGGGTAGATGCTCTGGGTGGATACCAAAGAATTGCTATTCAAAATAGCAAATCATAGACCTGTCCACTTACATTGTGCTCCTTGCTGGGAGAGGCAGTGCCATGCTCCGACTCTTTTCTGGAGCGTGAGGATGCTGCCTTCCTGGCAAGGGTGCAGGGAGCTGGCCCAACTGCTGGATCCGCACTGCGCCAGCAACGCTTGCTGTGGTCTGCCTGAAAGACTGACTCATCCTTCTTCATAATACATCACGTGTTATTTGCTTGAATGTGGTACAGCTATGTTTATGCAAAAATAAAGAAACTGGATAATGACTCCTAATGATAACATATGAAGTCTAAATTATTTTGGAGGAGGAGAGTTAAATGCAAGCTGCTTGTTTACTGTCATAATTAAGAAAAGTATTTGAACAACCAGCTAACATCATGCACTGCTAAAGGTCTGTAGATCTACAGAAGAAAATGTCACACTTTTTACATTACTTCAGCAGAAGTGTTTAATCTCTGAACATTCAAGCTATCTGCTTCAAAATGCCAGAGATTTGTATTTACTTTTCCACATGCACAGTAGTCCTACTGCCTCCAGTAGGACCTGCCAGACACTGTCCACTAGTTCCCTAACAAGGCCTTCCGTGGGATAGGGAAGTCTGCGGTGACTCTCATCAAATCAGGGTGACAGACTAATCACACTGGGAGCACTATGTATGAGAGAGCAGAAATGGGGGGAATATCCCCTGCATGTTTTTGCCTCCATTAGAGCAGTTTAAAAGAAATGCTGTGTCAGTGGGTTTGATGCATCCAGAGACTGAATGTAAACAACATGGTACAACTCTAGAAACTGCCATCATAAAATATTTTAAGAGGCAGAGTAGAGTAAAATAAAATAAAAATGTCTTTTTATGTGATATCTCAGAGTAATTCAGGATTTATGGTACCTTAACCTTTAGAATCCAAAATATTAAGCTATGTTTCTTAGAGATAATAACTCGGTTGTCCCTCACTTATGTGTCTTAGATAAAAGCCTACTGCCACAGAATCCATGAATGCTCAAATACCCTTGCGGGCCTTTAGTAGTAAATCTTATGGAATAGCTTATGGCCAATGTAATGGCCCACAGTAGCCTGCGAATATCATGAATTCTAATAATACTTACATCAGTAGAAACATGAAGTAATGTCTCCATTGTAATTAAATGATGTATTTAGAGCAGTGCACTAAATGGTCCCCTAGTGTGTTGGTGATATATTCTAATAGTCTTCTCTTTACAGCCCCCACACGGTAATATTCATGCTTTATTCTGGAGGGCTTTGCTTCTTACTGAACATTTGAATTGCAACATTAAGTGGTAAAGTGGATTACAGCAGACCTCCATGAATATGGATTCAGATCAAGAATCTAAGTGCTTAAAAAAATAAAATGTTACTATTTAAACAGAATGATTACCAAAACATTTTGATCTGGAGGGATGTCACGAGTTTCTTTTTTTTTTTTTAACACACATCCTGGACCCAGCTCAAATTTGCTGCAATTTAATACTGAGCATGTGGAGACATCTGAGTTTAATTCACCTAAATAATTTGCACTGCAGTTATGGAATTTAATTTTGGTTATTTAAGATATAAATTTATTTTAATAATTATGTTACTACTGTATTTTAAATGTAATTCTGAAAAAAATCAGACTGCACTACATTGTCAGCTCATAAGACTGCTGCTGATTATAAACGGTTCACATTTATAAAAGGAGACTCTGCTGCTTTAGAGAGAGAAAAAATCTCTTTTTTCCTGATTAGGTAGCAACAAAAATGTTCATTTATGTATTTCTACTCCTTAGTTTCCCAGTAAATCAGCCAATAATATAACAGCTGGAGGTACTAAGGGCCTGAGGCAAAGCTAAGGGCACTTCAATATATCCAGGCATGGCCAGAAATTGTGGAATATTAGGAAGCATATTACAGTACAGGTAAAACTATGGCTGACATCTTATTATGAAGCAATATGTTATATTATTTTTAAAGAAAAGCTGATTTTAGCATTTGAACAAAAAATCAGAATAAAACCATCTCTATCAATAAGAAGTTTTATTAAAAGGTTCTATTCATTCACTGTGTCTCAGCTTTTCCAACAATTGCTTGTGAAATAGTTTCCTTCTGGCACTCATATAAACAAGCAACATTTTCAGAACACTGCTCCAGATAAATTCTCAAGGAATTCATGCATATGGCATATAGATTTTCATATGATTAAGCATCAGTTACCCATGCATAGCATTACTTGTCTCTACTTAATTCTGCCAGCATTTTTGTTATGTGGTGCTTTCTGGGATAACTGGTATTTGTGTAGGAAAACTCGAGAGTTTTTTTGTTTGGTTGTTTTGGGTTGGGGTTTCTTTTGTTTGTCTACTTCAGGGCCAGTAGCTAAATCATCAGTGTAGGTTTGAGGGCCCCCAGGTTACAGAAATGAACGAGCTCTGTAGTTAGGGCTTCTACAGAAGGTCATGTGTTTTGCCTCAGCACAGAGAAGAGTCACTCAGTTGGAAACATGCCTAGGTTGCCTGGCCATTTGCACAACCTATTTGGCTAGACCTTTCCTTGCTGAATGGTGTATTCATGGTCACCTTCACTTCAGACTTTGGAAGGACCAGTTTGACCTTAAACTTCCAGAAACAGATCATCCACATCTAGACTTTGCTACTGTAGGGCAAGCTGCTGAATGAAGCAACTGCTGTACGTCAAAAATGCTTTAACCTTTAGAAAATAATAGCTTGAGTTTCCAAAGGGCATACATTCAGAAAAGCTGCAATCCTTCCTGCTCTAGCCCTAAATTTTACCTATTCCTAGAAGTGATAATTTTTAACGTTTAAAAGTATGCTCTTCACATTTCTCTCAGATGCCTATGCCCTGGCACTTTCTGCCTAAAGTAGAGGTGCCAAGATGCGGTGTTCTGACAGTGTTCCTGAATGACTCCTGAGCTGCTGACAGCAGAAGGTTTTTGTTTAAAAAAAGCTGATCTCTTGGATACTTTTTTTTTTCCAATTTTGTAACCATAAAAGATGTGGATAAGATACAAAACTTACCTTGTTAATGCAGATTACTTGGAACATCTTTAACAGCTACACTTACTCTTCCAGTTTAAGATCTTGGTCAGTGGGGCGATGGAGCCCACACAAAGCCAGCCACAGGGAAGGAGCAAATTTAATGCAAAGGCAGACAATGTAGATGATTTGTCCTGGTCTGAGGAGGCGGCCTAAAGGCCACTCTGAGGAAGTGGTTTTTCACTTACCAGAGCTCCAGCTACTTCACATCCCTCAACAGGAGAATCCCTGGTCACAGGTGGCCAACTCAGGAAAGAAAGTATTGATTCCAGACTTATTTTAATTTTGTTAGAGTACTTGAAAGAAGACAGACTAGAGAAAGATCGCTTTGATGAAGACAGGTAATTGTCTTTTTGGGTATTATCTCAAGGAAGGTCATTCAGTTTGGCTACAAACAAAACAATGTTTTAAACCATTTGGTCCTGGAGACTCTATGTAAAGATACTAAGGAGAATTCCTTAGGATGAACTGGAGGCCATGGTCTGGGTAACAGACTCATAGAAAAGGTCTAAATATCACATCAAAGATCAAGAATCTCCACAACTGGGATTCCTGGCAGAGGATGATTCTGAACTTCAGCCACATTATACTGGGGCAGAAGACCCTGTTTTCTCTGATCCAAGTAGAGAGGAAACAAATTCACTACCTTGACATTGAATACCCTCAGTGGTATTCCTTGGGTAATTGTAATTAGGTGCTCCCAAAGGGAAGTTCATCTGTCTAGTAGATAAGGTATTTTATGGGGTTAGCCCAAGACAGTGAAATTAAATATTAAGTATATTTTAAAATACCTAATTGAAATTAAAATGTAACTAAGGTAAACATAAAAAATCATCACATTCTATTTATTGTTAATTCGTTTTTTACTCAGAGATCAGCAGAGAAGTAGTACCACTATTACTCTATGCCACAGTAAAAAAACAAGCAAATAATCATCCTGGTTTCATTCAAATATAAAAAATATTAATGTTCATTAGTTCCAAGCCTTATCTGATCAGCCAACCACAGGTCCTGTTTAGATCTTAGCAACAGAGAAGGAAGCAAACTAATTATTGCTTGTTTTTGTCAATAGGTTAGCACACCAAAAAGTTATTTCCTTGATCTCTATGTAATATTTAAAGGCATTCTTGAAAAGCATTTTTCTAGATTGTATTCTCATATTTGCACAATTCAGATCAATTTTTAACAGTTCTGAGAAAAATAAAAAGCATCCACATACACACCATGTGTACCCACATACATAGCAGAAGACGATGTACAAGTCGTCTAAAAACAGGAAAATAAATTGCAAACTAGGCTTGAAGAAACAGCAAGCTCAATTACCAGAGGAACTGACATCTTAGTATAGAAGAACTACTGTCATAGAACAGCTAGAAAATTCCCACCTAAAGCCATAAAAAGTGGCTTTAATTTCATTCTTTGTTTTGAGAAATTTTTTAGTGCCGTAGTCTTTTAGGCATTGTATGTGAAACAAGGCTGTGCCTTCAAGCTTAGGAATCAGCCCTGAAGTCCATGCGCCACAACTGCTACACAAAATACGTGATTCATCTTTAAGAAAACTTCTGAGACGCTTAACTAGAACAGCAAATAATGCATGCTGGCTGGAATTTACATTTACTTAATTTTTATATTAGTTATATTACTCTTACCTTTGCTACCAGTGCCACTGATTCTTAGCATGGTGGGGGATTCATGAGAAGCAAAAAATGCTACCACTTGTGCTATTTCTTCCTCACTTCTGATAGAGTTATCACAAAGCAGAACTACTCTCAAACTGAAGAAGCTTGACGTAGTCAATAGTCACAGATGACAGCTGCAACATAGGACAGTTTAGCAACCTGATTTGGGAAGACAGCAAAGGCTGCAGAAATCTCTAGTGAAGGACACGGGGGGATGCAGGGTGTTGAGGCCAGTGGTTATGGGAGTGAATCTGAAGTCCAGCTTTTGGAAGAGCTGAAGTTCTACATCACCAATAGAGAGTTTAAAAGACTACTAGAAAGCGCTTTTTAAAAAATAGTTTTCAAGATGCAAAGCTTCTGTCCTCCAAGCTGAAACTGGTTTACCAGCTTTTTCAGATTGCCTGGTCTAAAAATTATTATTTTATATCTTTATATTCTGACAGACACCAAGTATAGGTTCCAAATGGCTATTAATACACAAGTCATCTGAGTGTAGATATGAGCAATAATATTAAGCCACTCATTGACATACCTTAGAACAGTAAATAATAAGTGTCTAGCCATTTATTCGAATGTCTGTTTAGCCTTATGAACCCCGTCGATATTAACATATGAGGATTTAAAGAAGTCATATTTAAATTATAGTGTGATTCTTCAAAAAGCATTACTATTAGTTAGCTATTACTTGTAATTAGCTGTATTCATTACAACACTTCATACAGGTAGCCAATTATCAGCAAGACTATTTATACACACATGGAAGCAGAAGTGATGTGTTCTACACCTAAGGACACTCACTGTGAGATAATGGCATAGGAAGAAATTGGACTCTGGTACCCTGATTCCCATTTTTAATGCCCAGTCTGCACTTCCCCGTATCTTGGCTCTCTGTAAGCTGGATCTTGAAAGAGATTTTGCTAATATACATTTTTCTAACTAAAATTTTAATGTATTGTTTTTCTCCTTAAGAAGCATTTGTTAGTACATGTTAATTAAAGAAAATCTCTAAAGACCTCTAATCTCTAAACAGTAACAGAAAAAAAGAGAAGTATTTCTAGCTGCTGCAACTTCTGACCATGGGCACTGCTGCCTCTGAGAACTTCTCTGGAGATATATAAAAGACCAAAATTTGTATAACGGTTTAGAAAAAGACACTGTGTGTCACTGGTTGTATCCAAATAATGTCTTTTTTATGTTTTCGAGTAAATAGTAGGTGCTGCTCAAGGGTTATGCTCAGATCCAACATTTATTTACACTGTAAACACTCAGGATGAGCATTTTTATAAGGCGAGGAAGCCTTCTGCAGCTAGAGGACCGACTTCCCACAAGAAGGAATATGGAACATGGAAGAGGAATACGTGTGTATATTCCTCTTTATCATTTCCCCAGCAAAAGGGACCAGCAAAATTTAGTAGGTAATCAAGGTACAGAAGGAAATTAAGACCAACATATTAAATGCAAAATGTTTGTAATTTCTTATCTGTATGAAAAAGACATATAAAATTTTTCCTGAAACTGCTTTTAGGGCAGTCCTGCTGTGCAGAGGTCCTCATCAAAGTAAACTAACATAATCCAGCTTTTTGTTTCTGAACATTGTGTGGCGTAATGTTTCCATGCACTTTACCTACACCATGAAAAGTAGATGTTTTCACCTCTATTTTTACACATATTCCTATTTTCCGTAGTTGATTTTTGGGAGCATGCCTTCAAAATCTTCCAGGAGCAAAACAGCAGTAAGAGCCAAATACCCAAAAGTAAGGAGAAAAAGAATAAAGGTGGTTTCTGTGTCTCAATTTTTGCTGTTGCCTTGAAACACCGAAAGTTGTTCTAAATTTAATTTGCAAGGTCTTTTATACATATTAGTAGTAATTAACCAATTAGTAGCACTGTGCTGGCTGCAGAACAAACAAATAAAAATACACACTGGAAGGTAACACCAATCTCAAATCTTCTGTCATCATGTAACCCAAGAGAGCAACTCAGCCCCACACAGCTGCTTGCTCATCCCCTCACCAGCGGGATGGGGGAGTCAATCAGAAGGGTAAAAGTGAGAGAACTCATGGGTTGAGGAAAAGACACTTCAATAGGTAAAGGAAAAGCCATGCACACAAGCAAAGCCGAGCAAGGCACTCATCCATCAGTTCCCATGGGCAGGCAGGTGCTCAGCCATCTCCAGGACAGCCAGGGCTGCACCACACACAACAGTGACTTGAAATAACGAATGCCATGATTCTAATTTTCCACCCTCTTCCTCCTTCTTCCCTCTCTTTATATACCGAACACGCTGTTGTGTGGTCTGGAATGTCCCTTTGGTCAGTTGGGGTCACCTGTCCCAGCTGTGTCTCCCCCCAACCTCCCAGGCACCCCCAGTCCCCTCTCCAGCGTGGCCATATGAAAAGCAGAGCAGGCCTTGGCTCTGTGTAAGCCCTGCTCAGCAATAACAAAGCATCTCTCTATTATCAGCCCTGTGTTCAGCACAAATCCAAAGTACAGCCCTCTACCAGCCACTGTGAAGAAAATTAACTCTACCCTAGCCAAAATCAGCACATCTTCATGGCCTGACTTCTGCCAAATGAATAGCATTTGGCAATCCAAGGAGTCATTTGCTATATCAAAAAGTATTTAGATTTTCATTACTGCTTTTTGGAGCTTAATACAAAGATATTTCATAACACAAAAAGTAAAACAACTTTAAAAACTAAAATGATACTAAGCAATATCCAGTGAACCAGGAAAACCTTTCAAATGTAACACCAAACAAAAAAGT
The DNA here is from genome assembly GCA_013397725.1 of Rhagologus leucostigma. NCBI lineage: Eukaryota > Metazoa > Chordata > Aves > Passeriformes > Rhagologus > Rhagologus leucostigma. Next base: position 5,607,242 of record VZTD01002597.1, read on the forward strand.
AGAGGCTCAGTGATAGATTTATCAGTGAAGAGGTATATCAAAACTAAACTGTAAATGAGATTTGCATTTAGTGTTTCCATAAATGTGCACCATTGTTGCACATATTCTACTTTTTTTTTTTTTTTAATTTATTTTATTGAACACTATGTAGGAAAAGATACTGAGGAAGAGAATTTATCAGGCTTATTTGATATTTTGTTCTTCATGTCTAAAGTGAGATAAAGGCCCCGACTTGGCGTACAAGTAGAAAAGGAAAATAAAAGGTTGCTATCACATCCTGTAAGCTTTTAGACATTACTGCCATGAAAAAAATACCATTAAGTTTGTCAAAGTTTTTTCTTGATGTCCCAGATTGTAATACCAGTGGTCTGAAGAATCAAGGTTGTGGTGCATTGATGGAGCAAAATTATCTTGGCTAATTGTGCTATGTGTGGTGGCTATAACCAGTTCAATTAAATCTTTTCTTTGACAAGCTTCACAATCACATAAAATCATGTGTGTTGTGTGTGCGTAGGTTCTCACATATATGCACCTTATAGGTCTACCACAATTTATCAGATATTATCTCTCAAAAATCATAGTTTCTTTACAAATATTGGCAACGTTGGAGATATTTTGACCCAGTTCAGAATCATATGGGCATGTGGGATACCTACATAATTACTAGTGTGTATTTTGCTACATGGTGATAATGGGTCTAGTAGTTCAGACATGTGATAATGACTCTGTGCCTCCTGTATATTTATCCCATGGTTCCCTTGTGCATCTGTTATTTATTTAAGTATTTTTTTACTGTTAGCTTTAGATGTATTTATGCTGCTGAGCATCTTTTCCATTAAAGACCATATAGAGGAAAATGTAATGTAGCAAGAAATACTAGCACATTAGGTAGTGCAACAAGGGACTGAAGCACATTTCATCAAGAGTAAAGTGTTGAATGTCGTATAAGGTGTAAAAATAGAATGAGCTGGTAAGTCTGACTTTCTCATACTGTGTATTCCAATAGGCAATTTGTATATATACTCCATTAGGATGTAAGAGCCTAACACTGAAGTAGCTAAGTCAATTCATTTTTTCAATAACAAGGCAATTATTTCACAGCAAATGACTACGGATTTAAAGCATGAACTGGTACCTATTTATATATAAATACAATAAAATCTAAATGAGGCTAGCTTTATACCGATCGGTGATAATAAAATACGTATATTTGGATGAGCACTGAGTAAGAGGCAAGGTCTCTCAAGTGCAGAGGTTTTCGTATTTGAAGTAAAAAGTTCAGGAATGCATCTAAACACAACAAATGCAAAGCTTCATATACACCTTTTAAATTACTTTTGTTTTGATTTCTAAATATCTATTTTGTAGCTAATTTAATAAAGTAGTTGAAATTTAGGGTATAAAATTCAGCATTGCTTAGTGTAGGATGAGGGGGCAGTTAAAGGTCATTTCATTAGAGGTGAAAGACAGAAAAAAATTGCAGAAAAAGTATGTTGAAAATCTTTTTTCTGCCGTTTCAATTTCAATCTGACAGGGACTTGGCAGCTAACAGCAAAATCTGGGGAAGCCATGAACAAGGTTCAAAGCTGCTTTTTAAACGATAGCAAGCAGAAAAAAAGAAACGTGGAAAATAGACTCTTACTCATTTTTTTTCCCCCGTACTAGATTAGGACAAACATAACATACCAGGCAAGGTTTTGAAGACTGAACAGTTGTGCACTTACCATTGATCAATACTAAAAGTATTGTTTTCCTGAAAGAAACAAATGACACGATTATATATACCCAAACATTGTTTACCTATCCAACAGTGAGAAAATGGGAATGTGTTTAAGTGCTTTCGAACATATGGACGCTCACATACACGGCAACGTGTCACAGAATAGGCCAGTGCAGATTATGCTGGTGATCAGGAGAACTATGAATCAACACATTCTACAGCAGAAAGTAAACAAGCAAATAACAGAAAATTAAATGCGTCATAAGGCCTACTTTAAATTGACCACTTTGTTTTAATTTGTTAATGGTTCATAATATACTGGAAATGCACTGTAACACATTAATTATTCATTAAATAATTTTCTTTTAGTAGCACAAAATCCCTCAATAGCAGCTTCTTTAGCTTGAAGTAGGGGAAAGCTGCTGACATACCAGCAAGTCTTCAGCATTTTCTTGGAAGTATTTCATCCTCTATCTCTAGAAAAAAACCCACACTAATTTTGAACCTTGCGCATTCACACAGTTCCGTCCCTTTTAGATTTGTCTGCATAGCTACTATTTCAGTCGGATATATTTGTTTCTCCTTAGAGACTTATTCATATAACAAGTATTACAGCAGCTCCTCAGCTTTAGCATAGCTCTTCAAGTTCTATGGCCCTGTCCAGACAGAACAGATAAATAGAGGAGGCCAAACTGCAGGGTCAGTTAACTGGGTGATGGAGAGGGACAGTGGTTTGATGAGGGTAAGTACTCGACTGCAGTCATTTTAGACATTGATCATTAATTAAGTTCCAAATGTGTTCAATAACTCAGCTACTCCTGAGTTTATGTTTTTATTGTAAAGGAGGATGAGGTCTTCCTATGATGAAAACAGTTGAGATCACAACTGTATTCTTTATATATTTCATAGTTCAGAAAATTCAAAGTCTGGAAAAACAAGGTAGTTCTTACAGAAGAAAGATTTAGCGGGACCAAATTGAAAACTAGGTTTTTGTAAGCCTGGCTCTGGAGAGAATCTTAGCTATATATGTGGAGTATTGCAAAAAGGAGTCTGGAATACATAACAGATTCATCCCCTGTGAAACCTGTTTGTAAGACAAACAAAAAACATGTTGGCATTGAAAAACATATTAAACACCTTCATAATCAGCTAAAACCATTGTTTATGAAATTTCAATACTCAATGATTTCCAAGGACCTTCCTTCGGATATTTTGGGCAAATAAGACATTTGACCACAGTTTTTGGACTATTCACAATGAAGAACAGATTTCTTGAAGTAGTCACCATAGCTTAAATTAATATGCTCTTTATTAATGGTGACTACGCCAAAAATAGCAACTAATTATTTACTTATAAACTCATTGCATAATTTCACATTTTACAACTAAACCTCTTTTAAAAGATGTAAAAATCAGAACTTAAGTTACAAACACGAATATTATTGTTTTGGGGTGTTTTCTCTGTTTCTTTTCAGAATGTCTGTGCCACAAAGCCATGCATTCATGTCTTCTACAGATTCCTGTAGTATCACTGATTTAATAAGAAAATTCCTTTAATTCTGATCTGCATTACTTACTGAAAGGAGTTATGCAAAAATGATCTATTTTGTCATAGATAATACCAAAACATTAAAGAAGCCTGAACTAGTTTTCCAGATGGCTCTTGTTTAGCGTACCCCCTTTGAAACTGCATCCTACCAGGCAAAGGCAAAACCAGGCAACTCGGAATTCCTCAAGGAGTCAGTCCAAAACCTTTTGACCAGGATCCATCTGCGCTGTCTTATTAAAAAGCAACACTGCTACTAAAGCCAATATTTCTATTATTTGCAATTTATAAGAACATTTTGCATAGTGGATTCTTCTCCTTGTTTTCAGATCATCTACCTGCCTCTCATGGGCTATTGCTGCTCTGAGGCAACTAGCTGAGGTTGCTGTGAGATGGACAGGGGAGCTGACTAACACACATTTTTAGGGAAAGGTGTCTGCCCCAACTCCACATTCACCATCAGTTCTTCGCATATCCTCACAAGTTTATTTGACATTTGCTGTATCAGATCACTGACATCCTGTCCAATACAAGTTTCTCTAATTTCACCTGCTAGGGCCAAACAGTCCTCTATGCAGTAGTGGGCAACAGAAAGGCATCCAGACCTTTGTAAGGCATCTGGAGAGTGAGGACCTACCGTTTCACTTTGGAGTTGGTTGCAGTAATTATTGTCAGCATTAAAACTGAATGCCTCATTTCTAGTCTGAATTTATCTAGCTGCTTCTTCTGAACACCAGTTCTTGAGATGTCTTCCTCTGACAGACTGATGAATCCTTTGGCACTTGGCATCTCTCACTTTGTAAAGTATGTATACACTTTCAACACAGATTCGTCTTTCGATAACCTCAAAGTCTTGCTATATAAGACATTTTCTCCATCTCCCAAATAATTTCCGTGGTCCTTCTTGAATCTTTTCCAATTTTCAACATCTTTTAAGAAAAATGAACAGCAAAGGTAGATACAGAATTCTGCCATACTACTCTCATTTATAATATCCAAAGATTAGGCTAGGCCCCATTGCTACAGTATCTACTGGGATCTCATTTTTAATTGCTTGTCCACTATGACCTTTAAATACCTTCCACTCACTCCTTACCAAAATACAGTTCCTCCTGCTGTAAGTATGAGTTTGTTTCTGGATATATATGACTGTGTATCTGGTTCTACTAAACCATATTTTGTTTAAATATGTTCAGGTGATAAAACTTAACTATGCACAGTTATACCACTGACAACTTTGTGATCAATACTAATTTTTATGACACCAGTTTTACTCCTGGCTTTATAATTTTAACTAACAGTGGAGTAAGGTGTACAACTGTGTAAGAATTCCCCCCAAAATATCAGGATTTTTTTTTAATTGACAACTGTTGCTCTAAGTGTTTAAATCTATGTTATCATGTGTATGCTATATTATCTTTCCTTTTCTGTGGAGTTGTATAGGTGGCATTATAAATTAAATGTGCTTGCTCATGAAACATTTAATGCTAATTCTTTTCAGAAGAATTTCATTTATTAACCAAGAACTTGCAATTTTTACAGACAGAACAATCTGATAATCAGTCACAGTTTTATAACCAGCTCATTAAAAGCAAGAATATTTTAAAAAGCAGTCTTCTAATAGCAAAAACTGTACATAGTCTACTAGGTGCAAAGACCTTGGTAAATTCTAAACTGCCTCTAATGTTTTTCTTGGCTATTATAATTTCTTTCAGGAAAATAGAATCCTTTACTTCACAAAAGGATTAAGAAAATGAATATGCATCCACTGATTATAATCAATCCATTTAATGGGAAAATGCCATAAAGGTACTAAAGAAGATGAGCAAGATGATGAAATAGATGTTCAGTTTCTGGCACTCACACATGGCCATAGAGGGTATTCAGTATTACCAGAATTCATTGTCTCCATTCAATTTCACTGATATTACCCATTTTGGACCACCAAGGTCAGAAATGAAAAGAAACGAAGACAACCTAGGGATACGGCAAAAACAATCCTGTGAATGGTGGTTTTGGGTTTTCTTAGATATAACCCTCACAAAAAAGGTCAATTACTTCACATTTGTCTTATAAATATCTGTGCTGGAGCAGAACCTAACATTGTTGAGAAAGGAGTAGAGTGTAAGTGTTGATGTAATTTCTGTAATGACAAATTAAGAGAAGGTATGTAAGGAATTGTCAACACTGCAAAGGCCCAATGTCTCTGTACTTGAAACTCCTTGAATTTGGGTGGAATGCATTGGTATCCTTCCCAGCTTTGTCTGCACCACCTGTCTTGATGTTGACTAGTAGCAAGCCTGCTGGACATCATTCAACGGTGACAAAGAGCAAGCATGACCTTGCAGTGGCAGTGAAGGATCCTTGTTTTACAATACCCTTTGAAACACAGAAACCTATCTAATGTCATCAAGGATGCACACACAGCTTAAAGTTCTGTCCTGACCAGCAAAGAATAAGAGCCAGGGTTTCTAAGTCTGTAGGTTTTACAAAAAGACGTATATGAAAATACTCTTAAAGAGGTTTATTATAAAGATCACCAAATTAGTTGTGTATGCTATGCAGAATATTGCTAAGATGCAATAATGAAGAGGGTTTTTGGAATCAACCATATAATTTACTATAACAAACTCACACGAAGAAACTCTTTATACTATATTAAGATGTTGCTCTCTTATCGCATACAACCACTGAATGGAGAAGGGGAGCTAATGCAGCTGTCAACTGTCAGCAATCTCTGAGCATCCCAGGATAAATGAATCCCCCAGGAGTAATTCTGCTGAAGTCACTAACAGATATATTTGGGCTCTTAGTTCAACTGCTGTTCTCTGAGGCAGAGAACACTTGGGGTTTTAGTTCTATTCTCTCATATGTCCCCAAAGAGGGACTCTCATCTTTAATGCTCTTATATCTGCATTCTAACACTTGTATGATCCCTACACAATAATATCACATATATATAGTTTTTTAAAAACATTTGACTTTCGGTGGAAAAATATGTACCATCTATATTACACATATATCATACATATTCATCTGCACATCAGAGTGGGGACTGTTTCATTGTTTTAAGTCCACATATTAAAGAATTTCATCCTGTTCGTATGTATTCTTTTAAATTTACTATTTACTTTTTTGAAATGAAGCAAGGAGAGGAGAAACAATGAGAGGTGGCTCTAGTTTGCTTCAGGATGATGTGTTTCAGCTTATGGTGCTTTGCTGTATCTCTCAAACCACACTAGTACTAGATATCTCCCTGTGGAAAGTAGCAATTACCTTCAATCTCTCTGATCTGAAGTAATCCCTGCTACATGTGCAGCTCATTGTGAGTGATGAGGGCCTACTGTTTGCTGAGTCTAAAACCAAATGGTCTTTCACAAGCAAAATTTAAACTTGAGATAGAATTCTCTGGCTCTTGATTCCTACTCTATTTTTTCGGTGTACTTTATATATTTCCAAATAAGGTTCAGGCTGGCTACAGATGGTGCTGGTGCGTAATGAGACAGGCTCAGAAGCTGCTCCAGTTCCCAGGGGAGAGTTCTGTAATGGAACTAACTATGTATTGTCCACCTTATACACTAGATTTGATTTTGGACTATTTGCCAAACTGTGTTTGTTTATTGCTTAGCACTGGAGGGCTTCCATTAACTGTGCGTTGATTGAACATAGACTACGGAGCTAGGAGAAATGCAGCATTTTTTTCTTCTGAGAGCTGAGGCAATCCCTTTTCTTTAGCTGAGAGTTTATCCCCTTCGTTGACAGTAACTGTTAGAAATAGTCTGGCATCTACACGATGCTAGTGAGAGACAGGGTTTTTTGACCCTTTGAATAAGCTCCACACGATTTACTGAAAATAAATGCTTCCAAAGTTTGTAAGACCACAAAAATTTCACTGTCACTCACAGATGAAAATGGAAATGGCTATTGCTCACTTGGAGAGAGATTAGTATGGAACATCCTAGACATTTTGTTCACATAGTATAGCAACATGTTTTTGCAATCCTGAAAAAAAACTTCAGCTTAGCAAATAAATTTCCAATCAGATGTAAATTGAAGTGGTTTTTTAACTAACTAAAGCATTCATCATTTTAGTGAAACAAATAATCAAGAAACTAAATTAAGAATAAATAAATTGTTGTTATAATAGTCATGATTTAATTATTTGGAATTACATTTGAACAGAAAGGTCCAGGATAAACTTGTATTTTCTTGTCCAGTTTGATACCACTGAAAATAAATATCATGGCTATAGCTTTTCATATCCACTATATATATACATGTATATCCTTCTAAGAAATAGCATGAGAACAGAAAACTGCTGATTCACCAATATTGTACACAAATTCAGTTGAGCTACAAAATTCCAAAATTTAAAACAATTGTATTATCCTTCTGGCTGTACATGGGAAAGAAGATGAGAAATCAGAATCCTAACAGGTTGCTAATAGATGGAAGAAAAAATTCTATTTTAATATGCAAGTATTCACCTGTTTAGTATACAGACAAAAATATAATTTTAAAGTCAGATGTGACAGTAACTATTGAACTTGTTCTTATTAACTTTTATTGTATTGGTGCTATTTAACCTCCTAAACTATTGATTTAACAGTAAAATAAGATTATAAGAATATAAGACTCAGGGGGGAGATAAATAGAGAAATTATTTATATATATCTACTATAGGCACACAGATATTATTTTATAGAAATGCATTTGAATATATATAAACACATATATGCCCCAGATGCTACGCTTCTTAGTATTTGTAATAGCATGAAGTAGGTGAAATTATATTCAGGGAATCACACTGAGTGGGGATTTTCTAATCTTTGCCCACATCAAATCTACTCAAAGTATATTAGGGAGACATACAAAATATGGTCACTGATGCTGCCTGCATATTTTGAGGCCCCAGACAGGGAGTCCACTGTGAACCACTAGGCTTTTGAACTTAGTTTCCTGGCAAAAGATGGTCAGATGGCTTCTGCTTACCCTGCTGAGCTCAGCTCCTCCTTCACATTGTAGAGATGGGACTCGTGGTGCTGGAGTAAGCTCTCAGTCACTTCAGAAGAGAGATCTTTTCAGAGTGCAATACTCTCTCTGATTCTGGACAAGCTGCATTAGGGAGATTACCTTTATTCAGTGTGTACAGCCTCAACACAGGCATGACTACATGCGGGAACAGGCTGGGGGCACAGACCTCAGGGACAGTGCAAGTAGCTGGATGTGGTTTTTAAGTTACACTTAAAAAGTGCGTCTGAGCAGTACAAATCTGCCCTCCCACACAGAATCAATACCATTTTAGCTATGATGATGCAACCCATACTGTAGGCATAAACACTCAAATACAAGACAAAAATGCTCTTCTGGCCACCTCTCTGCGGGTATACTGGCACAGCAAAGTCAGCCAGCCTCTGTGAAGTTTAACATGCTGGGAACATTGCCCATAACACGGCAAGGAAGCAGGAGACAGGGAATATGGTCCCATAGCACCACCATTCACATCTGCTTTTATGAAAATGTGTCAAGTACGAGGAAGAAAATCTTGCAAAAAAATGCGAAAGGAAGCCACAAACAAAATGAAGTCTCTGCTTAAAAATAAGTTTTGTGATGAAAGTTCATAATCTTCGAATTAATTGAAGAGGCCACTGAGTTTCACTGTTGTTTTCCCTTTCACTCTGAAATACATATCTGTTCTTTTGTGTCTTACATGACTGCACAGCACAGCATATGGTCACTGAGAACGCTAATTTTTTTTGTTTCCAGCAATAATAGCTTTGGAGAATTCAATCACAACTGGAAATTCAGAAAGCTAGTCCCAGGCTATTAAAAGAGGAAGTTTGTCTTAAAAGTACTTGCCGTAAAGGCAAAGTCATACATTCCCTTTCTATATGACACAGTAAGACAACAGTGCACAAATACCAACATTACTGAAATCTCATTCGCTTAGTAAGTGATTTAGTAACAGTTGCCTCACTTTTTAAAGTTTTTTTATGTGATATCTTCAGACTTTTCACAGCCTTAACAAATATTAGCACTACTTAGACTCAATTCTGTTTTGCAGAGAGGATAATTGAGGCCTCAGGAGTAGGTTCACAAGGAGAAACTTTCATACCTCCTTGCCTGCCTCTGTCAGATACCAACCACATCTCTGTTCCTCTCAGAACCCAAAAGCTCACAGCATGTCTGACCATTATGTAAGCATTGCTAAGATACTCATCATCTGTTTCAAACCCAAGGTAACAAAAAATTGCAAAATAAGTGTTCATCTATATACTTTGGTTTATAGTACGATAAGTATTGACTAGAAACCCTTAAACTCAGGTCCTTTTCCAATGACTGCCATCACAAAGGGAGCACGGAGTCAACCACATTTTCTCTCAAACACTCCACCTTAATCAGGACTATTTCATACAAAGGAAGCCAGATTCAGCAGAAAGGACTGGGAGCAACCCTGGAGTCATTTGGTACATTTTGTTTTGCAGTGAGCAGAGTGGCTTTGAAAGAATCACTGAGCCACCTCACCCAAGAGCGAAGGCTCCTTTCCAGCCAGGTTTGTAAATTTTTGGTATTTCCTTCTTCCCAGCTTAGAAAACTGCTTTCTCATCATGCTGGACTTCCTTCCAGGAGTTCCTCTGTTTGGCACCCATGACCCCATCTGTAGTGTAGGAGACCCTCAGGATCCACACTGGGCCCAAAGAAGCTTCAATCACCATGAGACTTTCTCCCTGCTTACCAAAAGGAACGAAGTAATGGAAAATATCTCATTTGAAAGTACTTTGCCAGTCATTACAGGCTGTGTTTAAAGACTACATACTAGAACAAAGAAATGGCATTTTGACCTCCCAATTCTGAAATCATAACAACCCAATGAGAAAAATTAGGAGTTTGGCTATGTTTTCTGAATTACTTTTGCCAGCTGAATTTTAGCAACGTTTTCGTTTAAATGCTCCTTACCTGGAGTTTTCAGAATAACCAGCAGTCACAGCCAGATTGGTCTTGCATGAACTGAACGAAGAATTTCCATTTTAAGGTCTTTTCTGCTTACTTTTAGGTTTTGTTGATGTGACTTTGTGTCTCTCTGTGTTTGAGACT
>VZTD01002597.1:5622602-5646892 GCA_013397725.1 Rhagologus leucostigma
GAAGCTCCTGCAAACTCAGAGACAGCTCTGATGCACATCTTCCTCCCCAAATGGAGGGCTGCTTCATGGGTGCACCTGAAGAAAAAGCTTGCCCCAAACCTGGGGTAATAAAATCAATGTACTTCCAAGATCACTTAGGTATGGGAAGAGCAGCAAGCACTCCAAGTGCCTGTTCCTGCAAGTGTACTGACACAATCTGCAGGAACAACAGAAATGCAGGTATTTCACCTGAGTGCTAGTTCCAGCAGGGTCACCACAGCAGAGCAACAGTCCAATCGCATTTTCTCCAATTTACAGAACCAGCAAGAAAAGTAATAAATCTTCTTAAATATATATCTATTTTTTTAAGATAAGACAAGTAAATAAAACAATACATTTACATTCATGTTTTATGTATCTTTCCCGAAAATTTTTTGGTGTGCCTCTACTCCCTGAAGTATTTCGAAACACTTTCTGGCCATTTCAAAGTGCTGCAAACTTTATATATAAACCTTACACAAATGACATATCTGAGAAGCGTGAATAAGCAGAGTGAGTAGTTCTTACTTTGGTTCTCATATTCTATGTTCTTACATTCAGGTTATTCTGATGATGGATAGTCTTTGCTGTTAAAATTCGTGTTTGGTTAATTTGAATGTGTTTGGCTCTAATGATGACCATTCAGTCCTGTGACAGTTTACACCTGATCAAAGGAATCAGATGCACTCCATATTCTCCTTCTCAAATCAAGATGAAACCTGTGCTCTCTAAACAGAACAAACTTTAGTGATAATAAACAAATAAAAATTTGTGTTTGTTAAAGAAAAAATTTTCTCCAATTTTCCAATTTTCAGTTTCTGAGATCTTTTCTATTATCTTTTCAAAAAGAGGAACAGATGTGATCTATGAAGCAGTATTTACATCTCTCTCCTGCTTGTTCTAAAACATGCAGGGGTTCACACTCACTTTTCTGTTAGAGCACCAGAATGGGATGGTATACCAAGATACTTACATTCTATCACTCTCTCAGAGCTTTTTTTTGGCACTGGCTTACAAGATACAGTCCTTCATTCTCAGGTATTAAGTGTATAAAGAGATCCTAAATGTGCGATTTATCTGCGTTCAGAAAATGCTTTAAGAGGTCTTAGTTTAGCTACTAGTTATAAGGCTTCAGACTTTTGATTTTTTTTCCCCAATATTTTGTATTTGTCACAGCTTTTATTTCATGTTTGATTTTAGAATCTTGATTAAAAAGTAGTGATTTTGCATAAAATCTGGAAAAATTCTACTAAAAAAAGGAATTCACTGTTATACTACAAACAGGTGATGTTCCAGTTGCTGACTGACAGTATAGAGAGTGTTTTTTAATCACAATACCATGAGGTATCAATTCAAGTGATTTTGAATGCTTGAGAAGTACAACTGTGCAGTTGTATGGAATACTACATTTCTAATCAAAACAAATAATGTAATCGGGATTATTTGACAAACTCTACTTTCTTAACACTTGTTGACTGCTATTGATTATGAATGTCCTTATCCATCCCCTCAGAAGAAGCTTGTATTTTAACTCTTCTTTTTCTTGGAGTGCTCTTCAGTTAACTGGCCTAACTCTAGCCCTATTACTCCACTGACTACAAAGTGCATCACCAGCTAGTTCATAGTGGGACTATACGAATACCCACATTCTTTCCTACAAACATTTAACCATTAGACTCACTAATACTTCTAATTTACTTACATTTGAGATAGGCACGATAATATTTCCTTCTCTCACAGGCCAAGAGTAGTCAGTTTACAGAGCATTTTGGGGAAAACTGAGAGGTATTTTATGCCTGGAAATATTACTGAAGAGATGAGAAAAAAAAAATCTGAACCATCTGAATGTTACCTGCAGCTAGCCAATGTCATAATGAGGGAAACTGAGAGTAAATAAAAAAAAAAACAAAAAACACCTCTAAGATCTAGATTTTAATGAAGAATTACTGTCTATTTTCTTTAATTAATTTCTTAAGTTGGACAAGTTACGGGGTTTTTTATGGAGCATCTACTCAACAGGCAGGCCATTATAGTCATCTCCATTTTAATTACTTGATTACTTTCATGAGAGAAGAATCTATATCAACTTTTGTTTCAGATTGGAAGGAAAGAAAAAAAAATCTTCTATGTGTCAGTATCAACAGTTTATATTTGTAGTTTGAAGAAGAGCAGTCAAGGTCAAATTAGTGGCTCTGCATCCACTGCGCTAAAAAGGTGCCCCTGGACCTATAGATAGCAATTTCTTAATAATTATGACAAACCAAGGATAGTTAATCCCAGAACACAGAACATACAAGCCTCAAACTAAAGCCCACTCAAGTCAGCAAACTAAGCCTCTTCATTTGCTCGGCTTGTTGTTAAGTCTTTGTGCTCCCCAGGGACATGCAGCCATCCATCCACTGTTTCTTCACCCAGGTCTTGATTAGAAGTGATACATATTCTTAAATAGTACTTATCTATGTTGCTATTCTCAGCTATGAGCACCAATAATGGCATTTCTATATCCTTGAAAAAAATGCTTTAAAAGAGGCAAGATTTAAGCTGCAGTAAGAGTGAAATACAAATATTGCTTAATATAAGGTAACAGAATAGTTTTGTGTGTACTTGAAATAGTATATGCAGTATATGCTCCCACACAAATCTTTTTTTTTCATCAGAAATTAGGTATCTTATATGCTGCACATAATTCAGATCTGTGGCATTAAAGAACTAGAACAGCTAACCTGTTCTAATTCTGTTCAAGTCAATAGGTGGGTATGTCTCTGTGTACATAAAACATCTAAAATAACATTTTGGAAACTACAATTACTCAGAAATAATTAAATATCATGAAATCACGTTTAATGTATAGATACATATTTGATTTGTTCTCCCTTTGTACAATACTCACATCAGAGCAACCTGGGGTAGTGAGGAATCCAATATCCATTTGAAATTTCTGAGACGCTTTCTTAATTCAAAAATTAATTTAAAAAATTTATTACACTTTGTAATCTCTAACTTCCAGTTTGACACTACAGGATTTAATAAGTAATTGAGTATGTAGCAACTACCACATCCCTGTACAGGTGAGGTTGCTGTTCATGGCAGAAGCTGTTGGTTGATGGTGTGCAAGAGCCAGACTCCGAAAGTCCTCATGCAGAATTGCATTCAGTCACTTCAGCCTCAGGCAGCATAAATAAACCTTGTGGGACTGAATCCCTGATTATGGCTCAAAAGGAACCCAACTCACCAGGGACTTAAATCTGGGCAGACACAATGCCTTCTTTCATCCAAAAAAGTATCCTGAAATCATTAAAATCTGGTCTGATGGTACGGTCAAACCCTACTTTTTTGGCACATACAGTAGCAGTATCATAATTCAACGTTACACACTGGCTCAAAATACCATTGCTACATTGTCAAAAGATGCCAGCTTTCTGGAACTGAGTCAAACTACGTCTTCTGCTCTCCAGACCTTGGGTACACATCCCCAACCTTGGACACCTTATCAGGTATTTGAAGGGTTCTTTGGAATGGGAATTTTAGTGCCTGCTGAAACTGGTCCCCTAAATGCTCATGTCCTGAACCTAAATGACTTACTCACACTGCTGTGACGTTTGACCCACCTCTCAGTGCTCATGAATTATGTTTGAGACAACATGACAGGAAAACAAGGAACACAAGCTCCATGTTCTTCTAAAGCACTTAGATCACTGAAAAAAAAATTGAAAATCACTCTCTGTTTAATTTCACATTTTGTTTTCAACTGATCTTTCAGCCTTGTAGTTTTCTAGGTAGAAAAGTCTGGTGTTCCTTAGGATTTGAGACCAGTACACAGCTGATACCTCACACTATACTTTGATAGCTCTTAGTACTGACCTTTGCATGGAATGTCTAATGCTGACTGACGCTGGTGCATAAACTACAGATTAGAGTTTACATTTAAGGAAGTCCAGGCTTATGTAGTAACACCAAAAATATGCAACATAAACTCATTATTTGACACAATTTAACAGCCTACTTTAGCAGAATCTCAGCTTCTCTAATTCTCAACATTCTCTTCAATTCAGAAGGCAACAGAATTGCTGATGTGATGTTGGTTTTTTTTATACTGCTTCTGAAGGTAAAATGCCACCCACTAAGACTGCCACCAACCAGCAATCTAGGCTATTCTTGACAAGGTCTCATGAAAATAATGACCAAACCTAACCCAGCTTCCGCTGTGAGAAAATCATAACCTTGAGTTCAGTGTCTAATCCTGGGATGAAATGTCAGCATTCCCAAAAATATTGCAAAATTGTCATTACCTAGGGTAAATCTACTCAAACAGCCATTGCCTATGGGGGAATTCAGAAGCTGAAGCTTTGTGACTTGCATGGTAAGGCTATGGCTGCTAAAAATGAACGGTTGCTAATTGATAGGGGCTTTAAAATGAAGATACCTGGTATCTGACATGCTGTTTTGATCTTTTTTACTTTCACACATGTGCTCTTCTGTATCCTGTGGATCTTCTATGTGGCTCGGTGGGTACATGCTCCACATGGTATTCTCTCTTTCTGATGTTAAAATACAGCACATAGGCTCTTACACATGGTGTAGGAGCCTCTCTTTGATGGACATATAATCAAGCAGGAATTTGAAATATGTCCAAGACTTTGCTTTTATTTCTTGGCTATTGGACATAAGTGTGAATTTAGCCTATAAAATTTATTCCTTTTTTATTGTATTAGATAAATTGAAATAAGTGGGAAAATCCTTCTTCTTAATTCCTTCTCCTGCAGTCAGTTCCACAAAGTGTGGTTTAAGCTATCAGTACCTAAACATATACGATATAATACCACTGTCAATAACAGACATTATTAGGAACTATTTCACACCATGAAAGAAGAGAAGTGTGTTTCTTTCCTTTCTCTTTTAGTCTTACAAATCCGTGCCATTACACCCACTGGTTTTTTCCTATGTGAGCACATTTCCATTAACTCCCATGTTTCACTCATTTCAGCCTGCACAATAAAATACTTGTCCTCCAATAAAATTTCTCCAAGAGCCCTTTCTATCAAGGTAGTTTCCACTATTATTTGTTGTAGATGTATGTGTGAGCAGTTCTTCTAAAAACCTATTTGAAGTATTATGTTTATATACCATATATATCATATGTTAATATTTTATTTGCATACACCCTTATATAAAAGCACCTATATCCTATTTTAAAATATATAAACTATAATTTGATCAAGCATGTTTATTATAACTTTCCTCTTTTTTTGCTGTTTTCTTCTAAACTGAAATAATCTTCCTTGTTTGGCATAGACTATCCTCCTCAATAACTAAAGCTTTATCACTGAGTGTAAATTTCAATAAGAAAGCATGTTCCTGTAGCATTAGTGGAGTTTTGTTTACTGTGAAACAAATTACTATTCAGTTATTCTACTCAGTTATTTTGAAAGTTACAAAAGCGTATTTCCATCCTAGAAGAAAGTTGAAGCCCCAGAAATTTGTTTTTCTTATAAAATGCAATGGAAAGATAAAATATATAGGCATGAAAAAGTTTAATTGTTTTGAAGGATTGAAATATTATTCTAAATGCATGAAATAGTAATCTGACAAAGAGTGAAACAAATGGACAATTCTGAACAAAACCTTTATTGAAATAAATTATTTCATTTAAATTTCTACCACCACCACCTTCCAGCCCTCATCAATAGTTGATTCGCTTGTCCCAGATCTACACGAGGTCACTCAGATGGCCTTGGATCCTTTTGCAATTTCTTAGCACCCAAAAGAGTGTGAGCAGAACTCGTGTTCTGGCTCTAAATGTACAAGGTCATAAGGTTCTTCTGAGGGAGGAATTTTACAGAGTTTCAGTAACACTGCAGTTCATGTTATGCTGTCAGTGATCACCAAACAAAAAATATATTGATTCAGTTATCCAAAACTAAAATATTTCTTAAGCACATCTACAAGAAACACAAACAAAAAAACCTCCCACCAAACCACTAGGCTTCAAATACTTTGTGTAAAATATCACAGTATCTTCTGTTCAAAAAGCAGACTGATTAAATATCAATACCTGCTTTGCAAGCATTGTGAATTTCATATCATTATTGTCTCTGTAATGTGATCTTGCAGTGGTTGAGGGTATTGCAGAAAACAAACCACAGAACTGCAGTGTATCGGAGGCTGCCGCCACCACACTGCAAGCCCAGCATCCAACTATTGTCCTTTTATTCTCCGGAACTGCTGGAGGTTTATGCCTGGTTTGGTTTTGATGGCCTTTGTCTAACTTACACTATGATCTACAGTCCTTGCTCTGTTTAACCCTTCTTTAAGCTGTGTAGACCATGCATTCAAGACCTGTGCCTAATACATTGACCATGTTAGAATTATAGCCCATCCAGCATTATTTCTGAAACAGGGACCGGTAAATTTATCACTACTGTGAAGTCGGACTCCCTCTTACAAGTTCCTATCAAGGACAATTCACCAGCTACTATTTCCTTTGCCACATATATTAGTTTCCGAACTTAGAACAAAAAAAAATCATTGTAAAAATATATAAAATACAATAAGAAATAACACTGAAATATAATTATTTTTATTAACAAACCTTTATATTATATTTTCAAAAAATCCTCTTGCTTTTTTAATTTTGCTTACAGAGGAATAAATTTTAACGCGAAAAGTAACTGATATCCAATCAAGCCTGATCTCCAGATAAATGAAACAAAGCAAGATAAAGTGAAAATACTGAAGACAGGTTAGGCAGTTTGCTGATCGCGAAGATCACAATCAATAGGAAGTGCAAAACTTCAAGAGATAAATAGTGGTGTATTCTTGTTTTCTAGAAGGATAGCATAGAGTACTAACTAGAGACAATACCATGTGCTTTTAACTTTCAATTCAAATGGAAAAGGTTTAGTCTTCAATCCCTGTTTATATAAGAGTGGAGCATGGCTGTAGAGAAACAAAGGTGTAAATACTGAATACAAACCCTTATTCTTAAATATATGGAAGGGGTATTAATATGCTCAGTTTTTCTTTGTTCTTTGGTTTCTTTCTCTGTGAATAACTGGGTAAATTCATGAGCAGCACATGTGAGCTACTAAGAAGTCATCAAACATTTTATCACTCCAAAAGAGGGCTTCAGAATAGACCTCCCCGTGAAAATGATGAAGTATCATTAATACAGCCAAAACTAGAGTATTACCTGTAGAAGAACCCATGTTTCACAATTCTTCCCGTTCTTCTGCACTATTAAGATCTTTTTCTTAGCTCACTCTTTGTGCCACAAATGTATGTGACACTGAGTAGTTCCTTCCAAAGATTCTTGGACACGGTAAAAAATCAAGCTAAAGAATATTTGGACACAAGAAATAGGAGAAAAAATAAACTGGATAGCTAATGGGTACTGGAAGTTTTTCCTCAGTCAACAAACAAAGAGGAGGTCCACATCAAGCCACATGGGCATGTCAGGGAGGCAGGAGGACATGCTTTTAGTGGTGCAGCTGTTCCTATTCTTGTTCATTCTTCAGGAGCTAGAATTTTTTTTCCTGTTTTTTTGACTTTTTTATTTTGGAGAGCTGATGTCCTACAGCCTTCATATTCTTACTGAAAGAGCATTCCTCAAAACAGTCCCATGCAAATTCTCATTCAGTAAAATAGTTTTGGTTTCCCAGTTATGAAAACATCCATAATAACTGATTCTATATATCCACAGACATCCTAGTCCTAAGACATTGGAGGGATAGGAAGCATTCAAATTGTGAAAGTGTCTTTATAGCCTGTGCCCTACAATAACATTCTCACTTTTTTTTGTATCTCCAGCAAAAGCCACTTTTGTGCTGGTGAATAAAGTCCGTTACTCAAAACAATCACTTCAGGAGCTTGTTTTTATTTTACTGATGGCTAGGGCTACACCAGAGAATGCACTGCAAAATATTCCTTTACTGCTGCTTCTTTTTAGTGACATAGAAAGTTTAATCCGTATCAAAGAAATTCCACATGAAAAATATTCATGGACAGTGCTGGATATACAAGAAAATATGCATATATTTGTATTTTTTGAAAGAAACAATAGATCACCGTGTAGTCACATCTAATAAATCCTTAGCCCAACAGTCCATCTCTCTGAAGAAACATCTACCAGAAATATCTGCCAGGTCCTCTGTATTTTGAATTCAAAAAGCATTCACAATAGTATGAAGGATTTTTGCAACTTTTTTAACTTGTGAGCTAGTGGAAATCATCCTGTTTTTACATTTTAAAAAGCTGCTATAGAAACCCTATTAAAATATAAGAACAACAACAACAGCTTTTTTTTGTGTTGTGCCCTATTCAGCTGATACTGTCCTTTTGGAAAGCCAATGACTTGTTAGTACCTCCAGCAGGAGTGTGAACAGATGCGTCCCTGACAGGCGATGGATGGTCAGGGTCCATCTGGCCAGTGCAGCTTGGACAGAAATGATGTATACAGCTTCATCAGCGAATGACTGTCATCAATCCTGTGCCATGGATAGCGTAAATGACAGCTACACTGCAGCTGAGGCCCAGGTGTGAGAACCAAGAAGGGGCTGATTTAAGAATGCTGGGTAATCAGGAATGTACAGTCTCCAGGACTTTAATTTGTATCTTTAACCTCCTATAAATATCCCTGTATGCTGTAGGAGGTATGTGTTTTTAAAGAGTCCGATGGTGAAATTAGCTTCAGGATGACAGACATTCCTTGCTCTCCTTTAACTGCTGATTACCCTGGTTCCCAGTATACATTAACAAATGCATGCTGAGCTTTGGTCACTGTACTGTGGGCTCCACAATTTAATTATTACCTCATTGATTTTTCATGTATTTCAATTTTCTTTTCTTCAAGTCACAGTGACTGTCCTATTGGGGGCAATGTTTGTTTTTTCTTTCCAAGATTTCCTTGTGGAATTTATTTTGAATTCAGGGATTTATTTTTTTTAAACCATCAGGAAATCATATTTGCTCAGCCTGTCAGTTCATAGACAGGGAGATGCACAAACCCTTAAAATGAAACTGAACTCTATGGTTAAAGCTAGATATAAACAGAAAACAGAAATGCATTGACCACTGGTATTAAAGGTACCTCTGTTTTTTAAAATGGCCTCTTTTTAGCATGCATCAAAGAGCATGCATAATTTGCATTTATTAGCATTTTATTATTTCATAGCATTGGGGACAGGAAAATGGACACAATTATTGTATCCTCGCCAGGTATTTCTCTATTTATATCTATTTCACAATAAATTGCTTTTCTTTATCAGTGGATCATATGGATTAATGTAGTGATTTAAAAGCACAAGAAATTATTAATGTTTTTTATAAGGATACGAACCGGTCCTTTCAGTACACAGAAATATGTTCGTGGTCATAAAAGGACATCGTCTACAATCATATTCTCTTAAGAGGCAGTTGATTGCCAAGGGCTACATTTTGACCAAGTAAAGGTGTGTTGCATGCCCGAAGCAAGACCTGTATGCACACATCATACTATATCTATCATACTGGATGCACAATTTGTCTATCAACACACACACAAAAAAATCTCAGATTTCCAAAGTATAATCCATGCTTGAAGGCATAAGACTTACGGTGTATTTGTTTCAGACTGAAACCTGAAAAACACAACAAATCACTGTCAGTCTAGGAAGAGAAGTTTTAGGAAAGCATGATGTAAATTTTGGTAATATCATTAAAAGGAGGTGGTGGGGGACCGTATGCCAAACATCCCCCTTCCAGACACAGAACTCAGTTAATATGCAACATAACCCAACATAACCAGCAAAGAGGCCTTAACATGAACTTTGCAGAAGAGGCTACAATGAGCCACATTAATTGCAGGTTACAAGGAATGTGATCAATTTTCATCTCCAAGTACTGACTTTTGCTGGCCCTTCTTCAGGTTCCTGGAGCAGATGTGGAGCATAAGGGCAAGAGAGGAAAGCAGAGATGTCTTAAGAATGGCGTGCCCTGGTGCAGCTCCCTTTTCTATCCAAACAGAGTGGATGAATTAGACTTGGCTTGGAAAGAAATCCCATTTTCAAGTGCCTAAATATATATATATTTATATATATATATATATATATATGTGCTGGAGTGTGTGTGAATTTGCATGTGAGAGCTTTTGAGCATGTACATATATACTTCCCAATAGCAATTTACTGGAAACAGTTTCATTCATAGTCTCAAAACAGTCTTCTTCAAACTCACTGAAAGTCAAAACCAAGAACTATTCTGAAAAAAGAAATTGGAAAATTCCTTGAAAAAAAATTCATCTTTGGGCAACATGGAACTTTTTGGCCTCCAGACAGAAAATTTAGCTGATTAAAGAAAAATTCCAGTAAACAGATTAAGACTTGTCAGAAGAAAATCTATCTACTCCAACAGGAGGAAAAAAAAATTTAAAAACCAGTTTTGTAGAAAGGAAGATTTTCAGCAGAATACTAATGCAACAAACCCCCTGACAAGTCTACAAAAAGACCGTAGTGCAGGTTTCTATGAAACAGAGATGAGCTATATATATGCAGACTTCGGCTTTAAGTGGTTTAGGGAGAGATTTTCAAAAAGCACACGTGGAATTTAGTGTTGGTGATCTCCAGAAAGTCTTTGCAATTTGTGCTATGAAATTCTTGTGCACTTGAAAAAACATCCCTTTTAATATTTTATAGGACTGTGGTTTAACCTTTAGAATATGAATAGAGCCCCCATCTGTGTAGGCCTACTTGTTACCCAGTAGTGCAGGTCAGTACCCATCAGATCAATACGACCCCAGGAGAAGACGGAAGTGGAAAAGGGCCATTGAGCAGGGAGCATTTACACCAATGAATCACAATTACAGGAACACCTGTGCTAACAAACTGTGTCCTGATCCACTGGGAAAACCTGCACAGTGCTTAGTAGCCCTCAGAATTTCTCGTTTATTATCGCTGGTGGGTTGGCCTGAAGTCGTATATTGTGTTATAGTGTAAAATTCAGAAGGACACTGGTCAAGACCTCTTAGGATGACTAAGCTTTCATAGGGTTTTGGCTGCTTCTCCTGTAAATGCATTTTAGCATTATCTTCAAGGAACTACTGGAGGCTTTTAATCCATACATCTCAGTTTCAAACAGCAATGCATATATTCGAGGAACACAGTTTCAAAAAAATTACATCCAAAATCATGCTCACATTGAAAGTGATGTACGTTAAGGAATTGTTTTTAAGCTATGGCTATATATCATATAACAGAGAAAAAGAGAAAACAGGAAAAATAACCATACAGTACTTGAAAACAGCTCCCTTGCACATCGCTACAATATTATCTGTTATTATAGGTGTGGAACAGCTTTATTATTGCTGCGTCATTACAGTAAACTATCTACCTGAAGTGTAAGGAAAGGCAGCAGTATAATGAGGAACTGCCACTACGTGAGAGTTTGGACTGGCAGGAAATACAAGCATTACTGCCCTTAAAACCTCTCTCTAAAGCAAGGATATATTAATACATCTTGATTTTCTTCACTTCTGTGCTATCACAATACTGAACAACATCTGTTTTGCCATATATGCCAGAAAACTAATAAATGCATCACTGAACAGCAAACCTTTGAAATCACATAGAAGCCAGAAAGCGTCCAAATACTTCTTGTGAAATTTGGCAGATGATATTGGTGGTATGCAGCAGGCAGAGCCGTGTCTTGTGTATTTTACATATATTTCACAGTGAGAAAGCATCAGAGTAGAAGACCATGCTACACAACTGAGAGGAAAGTGTCCCTCCGGCAAGCCTTGTTCTTCCAGCTTCAGAAATCATGCTTTTAACGTCATGCTGAGAAACAGCTACTTGGAGATTAGGACAGGTGAAGGTCGGGATATGTTCTCTTTTTCTATCTCAAAATTTTGTCTAGGCAAAATCTAAGTCTTTGAACATATGTTCAGGATATCTGTCTGGATGCCCCTCAGCCCTGGTTAAAGAACAGCTACTTTGCCTCTGACTGGGCTTTGGCACATCTGAAAATCCCACATGGTAGGATTGGTGAAGTACATACCCAGTGAGCTGATACACTGAAGACACGTCACAACACTTAGGTTGATGACATGGAAAACTAAAATATCCCACATGCAAGGCCATCTGTGAAATATCATCCTGTTAGGGGACATTGCCCTGCCCGGGCACTTTTCGGCGCATTTGTGTATATTTGTGAGCACAGGTAAGGAATACCGAGTATCACAAAACTCCTATATCTTAAAGCCAGAAGAAAGGTAGGAAGTGGGACTGAAGATATATGAAGGAAGGAAAAGAATGAAACATCTGGAGAAACTCTTCCTTTTCTGTAAAGAGTATACATGACAAAGCGCTTTAGGGGGAAGAGAGTTAGCTAGGCACTAAGCCATTTAATTTATCACTCTGCAGAGCAGAATGAAGATATCCATTCTCACTTGCCACACATGAGTACTTCTCAGGATTCAAATTCAGATTTGATCACAACTAGAAAACTATTCAGCTGAGTTAGCCTTTCCCTCATTTCTCATAAAATGAAAAGGTATTTATTTTGTTTAACAAAAGCAGCAAAAAATCACCAAAGTTTTGTTTATTTCTGGACCTCTCTCTGTTCTCTGACTCCTCCTACAGCTACTCTTTTCCTAGGGTTTGGTTTTTCTCAGGGTCTCTCAGATACCCATTGCTATTACCCTTAAATCTCCCCAACCAGATCACATTCAACACAATTCCTGCTCAAATCTCATCAGAATTTTCAAGGCAGAATACCACATGGTACTGAACAAATGAATTAAAAGGAGGGGAAGTCCCCAAAGAGAGTGTACGTGCGTTATCATTGATACTGACTTTTCAGTCATTGCTCTAGCCTGAGAACCAGCATAGGACAAAATGATAAAGGACATACAAATTTGTATTCTTATTATGATCAGTTTCCAGGTCTGTAGGAAAATTAAGGAGGGAATGCCTAATCTGAGATATTATTAATTTTTTAAACTAATTTTCCATTAGGATTACTTGCACTGTCAAGATTTTATATAAGTCCAGTGTGCCTTAAAACTCTTCTGATGCGTTTTTGCTATTCTGGTTTTGGGACCAGCTTGATTGGAAACCACTAGGCATGCTTAACTGTGCCACTTATTTTTCCTTCTGATTAAAATGCAGGCTGGCACAAGCAGAGACTGATGGCCTCTGAGTTTATAGATTGACCAGGGCACCTGCCGTGCAAGCATCTTTGTGCTGCCCCATCACTGAATTTCACTCTGACCTTGAAGCATCACACTTGATAAAGCTGAAAGTTAGTTTCTATTTCTATTTCCAGCCCAGTTTTTTAGTATCCCTTAACAGACTGTCAATTGTACTCTGACACAATAGTGCCTGCTTCTTCTAGGCTGTAGCTCTCAAGAGATAGTAAACTTGCTGTTTTTAGCTAAAAACTTTTGCAGCTTTTTTGCAGGATTACGATTTAAAATATTTTTAAATTAATCATAGTAATAAGACCAGGAAAATGTTTGCTGATGACAGCTTGAATCTCCAGCAATTTTGCTGGATACCCAAGACTGTACCTGACCATGCTGGTACTAGAGAAGGTTTTTTGGTTAAAGGTCTGTTCAGCCTAGCTCATAAGCAATAGTTGGAAGTGAAGTTTTCTCGGGAAACAAGAACACTTTCTGAAATGTCTCTTACAGCACAGCAATTGTAGATACATGTCACAATGAATGCAAGCTTTATTCAGTATAAATCTTCCAGACTCTGCTTCAGTGTAAGGAAAATGAATACAAAACCAGAAAAAAATAATATATTTGTGTTTGCAATGTTTCAAATAATTGCCCTTGTCTGTCCATAGTCAAAAACTCAAGCAGCCCAGAAACTAATGTATCCATAACTGTGCAAAAGATAATCACATTTTACAACAGTAGGGATTGGGTAGAAGTGCATTGCTAAAGATTATCCTGAAACAGATATAACACGGAGAACAAAAACATGCACATAGAGCTCTGCCTCAGATGATAAAGACTCTGCTTTCTGAATCACGTATGAAAACCTTTCCAGCACACAAATAGAATAAACTTCGTTTAACTACTAGAATTAGAGCCCTGCATTTTTTTTTTTTTTGGCCTGTGAAACATATGCAAAACCAACAAGTATTTCACTGTCCAATGATCATGACGTTGCATCGACTCGACAACAGCTTCCTAGAAAGGTTTATGCATAAAGCAGAGCAATAACTGCAGCTACAAAGCACACCAAACATCTGAAGACAAGCCATCAAAAGCAAGGAAATTCTGATTTCTAGTTGAGGCCTGTGACATTTACAGGCTATACAAGAATACATGGGATGTTATACAGCATTGCGCATCATTATTGTGGAAGTCATTGTTTCCCTCATTAGTGCTCTAGATCTGTACATTACTTTCATTCCAGGTCAACGACCTCCAGGCTGACAGTCCATCCTTAACTCACCCTTTTGTGCCTAGGTATTGTAGCAAATTTGCTACAGTACGTGACATCTCACACTTGAATTTTCTGCAATATTTGAAGACATGTATCCCATTCAAATGCACTACTTATCAACTCAGAGGTCTTCAGAAAACCATTAAGAAGATATGGGACACATATCTAAAGGAAAATTAAGTATAATTTCATTTGTAAGTGTTGTATTTTATTATAATATTAAAGCTGTATTTCTCTGTAGAGCTTTTAATTTTACGTGATAGAATGATGTGCAAATCATGCAGCACAGTTACAGTATTCCTGAAATGTTTTTAAAGTTTAATAACGTTTTCGAAATGAATAAAGATATTTACTCACTAGAAACATGCAAAACATTAAACATTTCTGTGCTCATTGTCCAGATTTCTTTAAGTGTTAATTAGAAGCATAACTTAATAGGCTGCAAACATGTTAGCCTTTCATTTTTAATGCAATTGAAGATAAATGACTAAAATTTAGCAGAGATTCTGGACTCCTGTAAAACTGTGATTGACACAGTATCATCCTGTAATGAAGCAGTTAATATGCAGACATTGACACGGCAGAGCCATTATGATAGATCATATCAATTCATAATTTGGCTTCATAAATATGTAGAATTATTGACACAATATCTTACAATGGCAATTCCTTTTCTACAATGCTAATGCACAGGACTGGCCTTTGCAGTGAGGACTTTAAAGTATAACCTCAGAGGATGCGACACATGGAGAGGAGATAATGTTCATGTTGCAGTAAGTCACTTTCTGTTTTAATATCAGAAAACCAGTGTTAAAACCAGGGAAAGGAATCAGTTAGGGTTTTCATGCCTAGAAGTCACTTTAATACTTAGTTAGGTTTACTGTCCACATTCCTTGTTTTGCTGTTCAGGAAATTGCTCAGAATTTGTCAGACAGTGGGAAATTGTTTGATCAAACTAGAAGGGAAAAATTGCAAGCCCCATTTTGGTTTCATGGTTAGATAAAGAAAGAAGATAACTGACCAACTGCAGCATTTTCCTTTGTGTTTTTCAAAGAAATCTCGTGTGGACTAGTTATATGAAATTAGATTTTGAGGTTTTGTTTGAAATGTGCAAAGAAACTTTTCTAATAACTTAATACCACTGATGTTAGAGCACAGGGAGACAAGGGCAAAACAACAGAACCAAACAAATGCAGCTAGTAACGTCAGCTTTGTCCTGGTTTAAAGAGCACCCTGTCTCTAATGCCACTGTGTCAACTAGCAAGGATTTGAACCAAAACACAGAATTCTGACAGCTCCAGAATATGCTGCTGGGTATACAAAGGACTTGTGTTTGTCTGTGACGGTGTTCTTGGGTGCTATCATGATATTCATATTGGGTGTCCAGCAACATTTCTAACACTTCAGTTCCATGTCTCAGCTTCGGTTTTCACTCCTCTTGCCCTTGTACTTACACTAATAATGAGGAGAGGATGGTTGGTGGATATAAACGAGTCACTTGGCTGATCTCAAATCTCAAAAGACAGAAGACAGTCAGCTGATTCACCCCAGCTGAGGGTATGCATGTTTAAATTTTACTTTCACAATTAGCTTTTGTTTAAATTGTGAACAAAAGTACTCTTTAAAGTAATCTAAACCACTGGTATGTATACAGGATAAACAGAGGCTGAAATGATATACATACTTTGAAAAAACACTAAAACATATTGTGTGGGCTGAGTGCTTTATATTGACTTCTGGTGCTAAGAGAATTTTATAATGGAATTATAAAACCCTCAAAAAAGGGGGTTGTAAAGGAAACTCTAATATACCTTTATCTATCATGGCACGGCTGGGGGCTACTATAATAATCCTTTTGCTTTCATGTGGCCATCTGGAGGCCTATTAAAACTAGTATCTAAAACAGACTCCCAAGTGTGTTGAGTTTGCCAGTTCCCACTAAGTCACTAAAATCAGGGAGTTAGCCCTGCAATAGGGTGAACTGTCTGCTACAGAGAGAAGACAGCTTGAACTCTAACCTTTTACACTGTGAATATGTTGTGTATAGCCTGATTTTAATACATACATTTTAATTGTGAAAAACCCCCGGCCCTAGGACTTTTGTGCACGTCTGGGGTTGCACGACAAGATGGAAGAGAGTAGGCAAAGTGAGAATCAAAATATTGGAAATTTAATGGAGTATTCTGTTTCAGCTGAGAAATACTCTATTCTGATTTTTATGGAGAGCAACAATGAAATATTGAAAATTTTGCATTAACCTACTTCCCTTGCTGAAATATAAACACAGGGATTAAATATAACATTTGCTTAGTGCTGTGAGTTTTTATCCAAAATGTAATGGAAATAAATATTTGAATATGCAAATTATTTTAAAGCATAATTTGCTCTCTCTGTTTTTTTTTTTTCAATTAAGATCAGGTTCATGTGAATTTACTCAGTGAAACATTTTGATTCAGTGGAGAATGGGTATCATTTGTCCAAAATAAAGTCCTTTCCATATACTCATTACTGATCTTATTTGGTAATGTGGTTACATCCTATTATACCTGATACATTAAAAAAAAAAGAAATTAAGTTGCTGTCTAAAACCACACTAGAACTCAGATCTAGGACCAAATAAGATGCATTAATTGCTTTACTGCTTCACTGCAAAGCCACTCTTAAAACATAATTCCTTAATGAAGTCCGTTAATTTGTTCATGGCAGTACACAAGCTGTTCAAAATGACACAGAATTGCACTCTGTTTTCTAACCCCTGCAGTTTCTTCTGTTAGTCACTCTGCCTTGTGTTGTTATCCCATGGATAGTAATTATTTTATAGTGGCTGTAATTAGGAGAGAATTAGGCTTGGTAAACAAAACCTGCCTTCTCCTGTTAATAGCTAAGGATAATAAATTTGGCTCTGACATCCACTATATTTGGACAAGGCTTGGCCTTCTTCCAGTTTTCCCAATAAGAACTTTATTATATAATTATGCCTTGGAGGAGCTCATATTACAAGGTAATTTTTTTTTTTGTTAAGACACATATTGCATGGCTTCCAGCCAGTAAATGATATACTGTAATATATGCCTTCAATAAATGTTTTAAACAAAATCTCTCTAAGCAATGTTCTGCTAGAGCTGCACATTGCAATTCAGCAGCTATATTTACAGGAGTTTCTCATAATGCAAATTATTTTCTGTTGCTCCCATTGTCCAATATAAAAGTGTTTAAAAAGAAGCATAAGATTATTTTTATCAGCAAACGATATGGTTAGATCTTTAACTTATCATATCTCAGTAGCTTAAAAAAAAATTCATACTTTTTACTCTGTGAGTAAAGTTATAGTTTTGTTGACATGCACAGAAATGCAGCAAGTGTCTTATTTTCTATTTTCAGTTTGAATTAAAAAACAACTCTTTGTTCCGTCTCTCAACCCACAAATTACTGCATCATCTCCCACCCTTTCCTTTATTTATCTTTTACCTTTTATGTAAAATACAATTTAAGTCAACACACAATAGCACAAAATGCTTTTCAAAGGGAGTCAATCATAAGCCAAAGAGAAAAGGAGGGGCTTAAGGGAAAATACATGAAGTAGTGAGTGACTCAAAAGAGAGAAAGAAAGCTTTTCAGTGACAAGGAGGAGCAGAGATAGGATCAAGGCTGGGAAAAGGGAGCAAGCAATTAAATTCTGAAAAAAATACAGTAATGAAAACCGAACAAGACAACTACACTAATTTTAAATATTTCTCCTGCTGCTATCACTTCTCAGAAGATAAAGATAAATAATTTATCATAATTGCATTCACCATTTTTTGTAAAAACTCTGTAGGTAAGTACAGTTGGGTTTACATACTTAAAGACATAAACCAAGTCCAAATAGATTAAAAACTGGGTAAACAAAACAAGGATCCAAAAGTCATGTTTCCAGGTTGTCTTTTCTGGTCACTAAATAGCATCCAGTACCTTTTCAGTTTTCCTGTACTATTTAATGCTACAGGTTAAAGAGAAGGAATTCTTCAACTACAAAACCAGTGTGGTTCAGATAAGATGCACTCACCACCAAATGGGTTTGATGTAAAAACAGCGTATTTTGTATATTTTTACTTCACTCATTTGAAAGCTCAGTCTATTTTCTGGCGACACAAATCAGATTAGTATTGATAACTCAGTATACAATCCCCAGGGTAAGAGGAGTCAAAAAGATCAGGAGAAGGGAACTGGGATATGTGTCAAGACAATGATGCCAAAGTGCTCTTGCACAGAATATGCAAGATCTATTAGCTTTAAAAACACTATGCCCACATAGACTGCAGAAAATAAGTTTCATTGTGATGCAAAAAACGTCAAATACTAAAAAGAAATCACACTGCCTCAGACATATGCTTCAAATTTTAAGGCATAACTTGGCACTAAAAAAATTAAAAATCTTGAGCAAAATTCATCTGCACTAGCAGCACACAGTGGATTAACTTGGCCGTTGTTAAGAAATCTGAAAAGCACAAGGGCAGGAACCAAGTACATCAACAGTCACTGCAAACAGAAAAAGACGATTAGATCAGCTAGGCCAGTCTTACTCCAATTTCTTAGTGTAATACCGTCCAAGACAGTATTTTCTTCCATGTTCTCTCAAACATATATTTTTAGTTATTCAAACTAAAGAGCTAACACTCCTTTCCTTGGGAAACAAATGCCTAAGCATTCCTTACTGTTTCAATCATACCTTGGAGATATGTACTCTACCTTCCTCCAGAAAGGGTCCTATTATTTTACTGTTGTCTGTTAATTCTTCAAAACTTTTAAATTATCTTTGTTCTTCTCATCTGACTTCCTGGAACTGCCTTAGAAGGGGGTCCACAGAGTTACCATGGCCCTTGAGACAACAAGGTTCAAAGAAACACCTCTTCTACAGATTCACATGGAAATGTCAGGGAAGCAGGGTGAGACTACTTTTTTTCATCAGGAGAGCACAGACCAGTAGTGATTTTATAGTGTGAGCTTGTGTATAAAGGTGCTGTTGACAAAAATTACTCATCTCAAGCTCTCTCCAAGAGTTGGATTCTATAATTTTGCGATGATCAAGCGGCAAAGAAATTCCTATTGTTGCCTTTCCTCCCTCTATTTTCTCCTCTTCCTTTCCTCTTCTTTTCTTTCTTAAAAGGATTGCAGAAGAAGGAAATGAAAATAAACCTGAAAGGGCATGAAAGATATTCAGGGTACATCTTTCCAAGATGCAGAAGGACATGAAAGACCATGAGCAACTGGTTTATGTAAAATAGCATTGATTAAGAATTTCTTTTGCCATCTTATCTTAAGCTAACATGATCTCAGTGTCTGGAAGGTTTTATATGGTTCATAATTTTAAAATATCGGTTTAGAAGGAGGAGGAGGTGGGACACAGACATAATTCTGTCCTGTACTGAAAGCTCAGCTACCTGACAAACACTAAGAACCCGTAAAAGTGCATGTTGCCCTATGATGCACAAGGTGACCAGACTCAGGCTTTGATAGATGATCGGTGGAAGCACTTTCTAACACCAAAGAACCTCCTCTTGAAATCTCTAAGATTTGTCATGATTACTCTCCGAATGTTTTGTAAATTTGGACAAAGATGAGATAACAGAATAGCCAGCCTCTTCAGAAAAAAAAAAATCATGTCTTAATAAAGAAATAAATAAATAGTAATGGCAAAAATACAGTTTAAAATACTGTATATAGGCTATACAGAAGTATACAGACTACTATACTCTCGCTCCTTCCCATTATACTGTCTCCATACTTCTGCAGCTGTAGTAAAAGGCAGGATGAAGTTTAAATAATCATGTTGCAACTTCCAGTACAGACAACTTACTGAAATCCTATCTTAGGATACTTACTATTCTGGAAGAGAGCTGGGGGTATATAGCCTTAACAGGTACTCAAAAACCTTCTTTCAGGATTCCAGTGCTGCACTTTACATTGAAGAGCTCTGAGTTTACTCTAAATTGTGCACAGAGACAAATTATACCCTGGTCAAAGTCAGGGTGTGAATGAAATATGGAACATTTTGCACATCTATTGTATCTGTAACTGAGAGCATTTCTGACAGATCCAAGGATTAAGCATACCTTGTCTTTTTTAAAGACTGAGGAAAGCAAGCTCAGAGAAGGGCATAGTGAGCAGCAGGGAAGCAAAACTCCCTTTATCATTATTCTAAAATGAGATAAAGTGAAGAAATGGTCATGAAGAATATCAGACATTAAACAGCATCCCCATGTGCAAATCATAACTGTAAGCTCTGTTTTAGATAATGGCTTACAGTGGGAGATGTCTCTTTATAATGAAAAAACACTAAAAAAGCTGATAGAGAGACCTGATGGTATCCTTATGAGAAATATTAGGGAATAAAGATTAAATGTTTCATTTGAGAAGTATATTTATAATACGTGCCCTGGTTCTTTCTTCATTATTGGTAAGCCATCCTGTGAACAGAAAAACAATATGTGAAGTCCATAGCATATAGTCAGCTTTGGGTATGTGAGCTTTCTAGAAGCTGTGAAAGCTCCGTGCAGTGGTGAGGAAAGGTCTAAATAATATCAACTCTAATTCTTTGATTTACCACAAAAGGCTTTCAGGCAACTAGCTTGGTAATACATCCTTGGCTGGATGTCTGATGAAGATGGTCATTTATAAATGTGCAAAATCTCTCCAGCTCCGCACTGGTCAGGTCACATTGGAAATAATTGCTTCTGCTCCTGACCCATCCGTCTGTAAACACATCAGAATGACAGCTCCCTTTAATCGCAGTGCCCAACAGGCATGGGGACAGCACCACGCTCTAACAAAGGCCTAAGTCACTGACTAGCTTTTGGCAAGTCTGTATGATACCAAACAAGAGCATTGGTCTGGATGCTGATGATGCATAGCTTGCAGGTGTAGGAGATGTGAGGGAATGTGATTCTTCTCCTACATGGTAAGATAAGTGTGTTAAAACTGCAAATGGAGTAAACAATTTCCGATGTGTTTAAGGCTGGTCAGTGTCTTTATCCATATAATCAACTGTGTGAATTACTACTACAATCAGCTAATAGAGATTCTCCTTTAGATAAACAGTAGATGACTGTGGTTTTGGAAACAAAGGACAAAGGGAAGCTGAGCTGTCTATACAGTGTAACATTTAGACTGATATCTCACATCCAGTCAAGACGCTTTAGTAAAACCGTGGCATCTGGGCCAGAGCTGAAGCATTCGGTTTGCAGAAATAACAATATTTTGGTCCTTTTCACCTAGAAAAACATTTCTATTTTGACTGCAGCAACATTTCACAATTCTCTTGGAAAATAAATTATTTGGGAGGTAGCAACCCTGGCAGAAGCATCAAAACATCAGGACTTTATTTTCAAGCTTCCTCGTGATGTCAATACCCACACCAAAATGGTTTGTATTCAGATTTCATGACTACTTGGGAGAAATCACAAAAGTAACACAAAAACAAAGATTGCACACACAAAGAAAAGGTGATGGTCCTCAAAGATAGAAACGTTAATACAAGAAGAAAACTGGAATGTGTGAATGCCAGTTTCTGTCTACCTCCCAGACTGGTAGTGAGGGGAAAGTGTTTGCTTAGCCATTTCTGTCCCTCTGCAAAGGTGAGCAAATTGCTGTTAGTAACTAAAACTTTCCTAAGTCTAATTACAAGGAAGCAAGAAACAACAAGAAAGGAATTAAAAACACACCAACAGAAGAACATGGGAGAATGAAATAAGCGTTTACGAGGTTTTTTTCCCCGGGATGTCAGTTCATTACCAGTCTGATACTGTAACTTCAAGGGTCATTTCTCTGCAGTCACTAAAATACCAAAACAAGGGAAAAGCTGCATGTAAGTAGAAGCAAAACCAAAAGCCCTAGATCATTACATTCTCAAAAGAATTTTTACATAAAAGAGGCCTTGTAAAAGACAGTCACCCTAATTCATACACTGTTAACTGTATTCCCCTCCTAATGAAAGAGAGAACACGTTCTACAAAGGAAGGACTCATAGGAAAGACACCAGAAAACAAGATTAAGTAAAATACTTGATTTTAAATACTTTTAGTGCTTTTTAGAGTGGAAGAAAATGGTAGGACAGTGGTAGATATCTCTTCCTATGCTATTTCAACATATGTAAGTGTAGCTTGAGTATGGAGTTTGCCTCACTAAAGTTGATTGCCTACATATTTTCAACAACATTGTACACTTGGTTCAGGGCCATTCGTAGGACTCAAACGTGGAACTTCTTTTCCATTTCAGATTTCTTCAAGGATTAACAGATGAGATTCCCCTCTGGTAGCTGTGCAACTCATCAGACAAATTCAGATGATGTACAGATATTGCTACTCTCACATCAAGACAGTAGTTACACAGTTGGTGAACAATATGCTCACAAATATCAATCAAACAAATTGACTTTGTAAAATAGCCATATTTGAAGTCCAACCACTACTCTCCAAATATTTCAGAGATAACACAAGTTCAAACCACTAAATGAATTCTCAGACAAGCTAAATTTTTTAAGCAGTTATTTGCCCAAAAACACTGCATAAAATAGAAATTGCCAGGTAGCTTTAGTGGTAGCAGAAAGCACTTTGATTATCTAGGGGTAAAACTATTTCACATTCATTCCAAATAAGAGGTGAAATTATAAAAGTAGTTGGAAAAATACACCAGTGAACCAGCATGTCAGTGCAGCTCCTCATAACATTGGTGTGAGGTTTATCTGATCATATACACTCCTTCATGAATGCCCACTTAAAAATTAGGTAAAGCCAATCTTTTGTACACAGATCTTTTAAATTCAGACTGAAAAGAAACACCCTCTAGACAAATATGTGACTATTGAATTCTGTAGGGCCATATGTACCAAACAGATTCATTTCACAACCCAGGTGAGGCTGTGCTCCAAACCAGGGACCTGCCTAGACCCTCTTCTCCTGACCTTGAGCAGCAGCTCTCATGGAAAAATCTGTTTAAACAGATAGAGACTATTTCATTTTATATTTTGGGAAGACATAGTCAGATACAAGACTTCCTGGTTACTTTAATCCTTGTCAGAGAACAAAGAGCAAGATAAAATGGAACTTAGGGCTTGAGCCAAAATCCTTTGAAATCAATTAGATTCTTTTCATTGATTTCAATGAGTTGTGGATCAGACCACCTCTTCCTCAAGGCAGCAATAAGACACTTCCTAGAGAAGGCAGGGGTCCTCAGTTTTGCCATTCATTCATTTTGATCTTTCACTGTTTAATGAATCTCTTCATCCCTCTCTTATTCTCAGCTCTCAGCCAGGCAGGCACTAGCAGTGCATTCACTAGGCAGTAGACGATCACCAGTATCCATCTTTCAAAAGAGACGTACAACTGAGGCCACTCAGTGCCATTAAAGATCCCATGGTATTTTTGCAAGAGCAGAAATAACAATGCCAGCGTCTTGGCCAGATTCCAGCCTCTTTAATTACATTCTGTCCATCTATATGCCCTCCTTAGTTTCAGCTGGAAAAATTAGCCACCATTTTCCACTATCTTATTAATCTTTTAATGTAGAATTAATTATTGCAGAAAGACTATGAGTGTAAAATATTGGCACTTACAGCTTTAATAAGAATATCATTGCTGTCCATAAAAACCAGAAAATGCAACTCTTTTCACAGAAAAAGTGTACATGATTAGCACAGCAAAAGTAATCATATAACTGTTTTCCATTTTTAAAAGAGAAAAGCCAAAATATGCCTAAATGGAAAAAAAAAACCCAACAAAAACAACCCAAACAGCCTAAACCAAAACTAAAATTAAAAAAAAAAAAAAAAAAAAAAAAGAAAAAAAAAAAAAAAAAAAAAAAACAACT